>OY744611.1:17333040-17510897 GCA_963556255.1 Allolobophora icterica | reverse complement strand
CGTTGTTGTTGTTGTTGTTGTTGTTGTTGTTGTTGTTGTTAATCTTTCGAGTTTGGCTGCGTTTGTTGTATATTAATGATAATGATATGCATCCGAAACGGGCTACATTTATATTGTATAGTAAAATATTGATTCGAGTTAGGCTACATTTTAATATAATAAAATAGTAGGCCTAATAAAAATTTAATGTCATTCAAACCCGGGTTTCAATCGCAGTTAAATCCGGTTTTCGGATTCCGAAAATCCCGGGTAACCCGGGTAGGCATAAACGCGGGTTTGCATTCCCTCGTATACACTATACCAGCTATTCCTCGTGTATGCCACCATTGACGTTGATATGGCCGCTTTATTGTTCAGTTTTTTGACGGGCCTTCTGTAACGAGAATGGTGTGGACAACGTTGAGCCTGGAGTTACATGGAGTCACCCAAAAGTGATGTCCGCAAAGGGGACGAGAGGTCACCCAGATTCGGAATATGGGAGTGCGAAGGTTATGCGATTGAGAACGCCCGCATCTAAATTTGGTATATGGCTATTTCATTGAGCCTGTTCTTAAAACACCAATTATATAGTCAAATAGCATAGGGCCTACTGCCTACAGCGTTGATCTAATTAGAGACCCTTGCCCGGACAACTGAAAAAGTATTGTCTAATACGGACAAGGGAAAACGAGGGTCAAAACAGTGTGATTCTCCTTACAGATTTTATTTTAGTTATAGTTACAGTTATAGTTAATGGTTTTTCATTTTAGTTATAGTTACAGTTATAGTTAATATTATTTTTTAGTTACAGTTATAGTTATCGTTAACGAAATCATTTTGCCTTCGTTAACGAAAACATTTTCGTTACCGTTATCGTTAATGAAAATCACACTGAATTATGAAGACGCGTTACACAATAATTTGCTTAGAGCTTTGACGAATGGGTCCATTCAGCTTCATGAATACACAGCGCTCCATATTCACCGACATCCAAGGCGAACATAGGAATCATTTTGCTTTCGTTAACGGCTGTATTTTCACGTTCTCACGTTAGTTGATATTGCACATTTTTTTATCGCATTAACGAAAATAGCAATGAATTTTCGTTAGTGTTATTTTCGTTATAGTTATAGTTAATGATATTTTTTAGTTATAGTTATAGTTATCGTTAACGAAATCATTTTTTGTTCGTTAACGAACATTTTCGTTATCGTTAACGTTAACGAGAATCACACTGGGTCAAAAGTAACCAAAGTAAACTAGATCATTCCTTACGGAACTCCTTTGTGGATGACCTCATATGGCGTCTACGACCAGTAAATTATGGAATCTTTTCTAACTTAATCTGCTGTAATGACTTGTAGAGCGCCGTTATCACAGACCCTCGCGAAATCATCATTATTCCAAATACTGAATTTTAATCTTTTTTTAATCCCATGGGCGTAATCCTCTGTAAGAGTTGCCAGAGTCGAGCTGCATATTTTGGCACCGAAGTGTTCAAGCCAACCTCAGATGACCCGTTGTATCTCCGTAATTCTAGCAATCATATTTTGTACTTTACGCCAACACGTAATTCATCGAGCGTTTGTCCAAAGAGTCCATCTCATGAACACCTGCATTATGTCTTCTTTAAGACACTGCGGCGAACTGTGGGCCGAATTTATAAGAGGTCCAAATTGGGTCCTTATAAGGCTTCGCATTGGGGATCCCATCTATATGGTGGCTGCTTAACAGACGCTTTTCGCGGTACCTTTGACAAGTGGGCTCGATGTTGGACGCCCAGCATGCCATACCAAGCCCACTTCTCGTCCACCCAAAAGTCGGATACTTCAAACGTCGGTTAATGAATGGGCTTGTGACCGCAGGCCTGGATGGGTTTGATGTGGGCAGCCCAAGCCCATGGGGCAACTTGTCGCCAGCACAAAATTTTTTTCGGATAACGGGCTCCTCGCCTCGCTCTTAGATGGGGCTGATATGGGTTAACCCAAGCCCATGATCCCACCTAATTTTAGATGGGCTTGATATGGCACGTTGGCAAGGTAAACAAATCCAATCCAATTTGTAGAAACAGTCGAACTATAGACCTGTCTTTGTTGTCTTGTGGTGATTCGCGTTGGTTAACTGGATCGCTTGGGCAAGAAATAATTCCCTATCGATTTGAGGTACTTTGGGGACAATTTTAGAGATATTTAGCTGGCCATTGATTTGATCAGTAGGGATCTACCTAGAAAAGATAGATTTGTACATCATGTGCAGGCATGTTATATAATTTACTGAACACCCGATTTTATCTAAAGATAAAAGATCTTTACATCAGTGTCGAGTCCCATCACTATTTTCTTGTATCTTATAATCTTTGGATTTGATCTGGAACCGATTTTGACCCTATTTGCCTATCAGTTTTGTGTTGACTGAGCGCCTGTGAATAAGTTGCGACTCGGCTTTTTAGGCGCTGTAGAAATCTCGAGATTAGGCTGCGACTGTTACGAATCTAGGGTTTTATTCAGCAAATTTAAACACCGCCAGTTTAGACTTCTACTGAGGAGCGCCCTTCCTCTAAAAAGTCCACCTAATGGAAAGGGATTCACCGTCTTTTAACTGATTAATAGGCCTATCTCCTTGCTGGTGTCGACCTTTGTTTCATGCTGACAGTTCCATGTCTACCGCACTTCAGTAATTATGCTGGTCTACGCGGTTGTGGGGTAGGCCTGTTATCCAAAGATTCAGGTTGGTTCGATATGTCGAGCCTACTTTGCGGACTCCATTTGTTACGACCCTGGAAAAAGCTATTCGCACACGCTTTGGATCTACTGATGATGTAAAAGATCGCTGCAAATGACCCTGGCAGCCGTTATAAAATGCTGTTAAACTAATCCAATACAATTTACAGACATTCTAATGAAAGATGGTCAAAGAACTATCTGCGTTGCTTTATAGTGATTTGCATAGGATGACTAGATCACTGGGTGATAAATAATTTTCTAGTTTTCTACTTCAAATTAGGATTAATTTGGACCTACTGGCATTGCGCGCAGTTAGGCCTGATTATATGGCAATGAATGAGTGAATGCGTCAATGAGTAAATTGATGAATTGAAACTAATTAATAAATTGAAATACATGCATATGTTTTCATTCTTATAAGCGTCTTCTGAAGTTTGTTGTCTTAGAATGAACTTTTGCTTCGGGGCATCAACCAGCAGCTGTGCAATAGCAGTTAGGCCTATCACTCGCGCGAGTCTTATTCGTGGCCTGTTAATTTCATTGCCAATCTGTTCACTGTCACATATGAGTCGTGATATTATGAAGTTTCAGACCTCGAATGAGCCTTAGCGTGTCTTCGTTTCACTAGCCAACGCCCTAGTCAGACTACTGTATCTCTCTTGTGGTCTAGAGCTTGAAATATTAGCACACAACTAGTACCTGCAGCAAAGTGGTTGCGATTGTGGATTACACAAGCTTTAACTTTGTTGTCAGAAATGGATGGTAGAAGTTGGTATATTAATTTAAAGGTGGTGTCAATTTGTTATACACTAGTATTAGTGAGAAAGTGGTGGCAGCAGGTATGGCGTGTAGTGCTTGTAAGAAAGACGTTGTGCCGTTGGTAACACCACTGTTGGAGGTTGTGGCGCACTATAAATTCGGTGTTGTATGGTATGGTATACATGACGATCGATGTAATAAGCTTAGTTCTAGCAGCGCTGTAATCCTGCCAATGTGAGTTTTACATAGACTGGAAAACATTATTTGATGTGCGGCCATAATTGCCTTCGTCACTGTCGTAATGGAAGTCGATAAATAGTCTTTCGATTGCGTCACTTCCGCTGTCGACATCCGTCGGCTGAACCTTGGTCTGCGACGGAGGAGTGGCCACCGCTGCTCCAACTCATCGGAGTTCATGACCGGAATATGGCGTTGTTTGTCAGTTGGGTTCCGTTTAGACGAGACCTGACCTCGACTAATGGGATGGCGGGTCGCTGGACTGACGATCCGGGGCGTTTATGACCATAAGCGGACTACAGGGACTGATGGGATGGCTGAGAGGAAAACAGGGCGCTCAAGGAGTCAACACGCTCAGCATCCGAAGGCGGCTTCAGAAGAATCGATCGTTTGATGGAGCAACTGAAGAACTCTTGGCAAAACATCCGAACTTGGAGAAGCGCAATAAAACGAACAATGACAATATAACACTGGCAGAAAAACAGTTCTTAGTATTCGCGATGTTCGTGTACAGTCTGACGCATACACTGTGCATGTACGCACGAAGCATATGTATGCATGTATATATGTATGTTTACATCGGTTCATCTCTTTTCTTGGAATTGTGACCAATGAACGTTATATTATGTTAGGCTATGTATGTGTACATACTATGCATGTATATATGTATGCATGTGCATGTATGCATATAATTTATATAGTATGTATGTGTGTGTATGAATGTAGTATGTATATGTGTGTGTGTGTGTGTGTGTGTGTGTGTGTGTGTGTGTGTGTGTGTGTGTGTGTGTGTGTGTGTGTGTGTGTGTGTGTGTGTGTGTGTGTGTGTGTGTGTGTGTGTGTGTGTGTGTGTGTGTGTGTGTGTGTGTGTGTGTGTGTGTGTGTGTGTGTGTGTGTGTGTGTGTGTGTGTGTGTGTGTGTGTGTATGTATACATGTATGTAGACATTTCTACAGCACCTTTTAAGAACTTGTCAATAACGCATCATGCTAATCTAACTCATGTTAGAGTTCTAAAAGGACGAAAAGTTCGCCCGTGTAGGATTGTGAACTGAAGAATGTCTCCAGTAGCCTATATTCTTGGGCGTCCGCAGGGGGGACAAGGGGAGCATTTGCTCCCCTGGATTTTGCGCATATTTGACAAAACTAAAATTTTATGATTGGTTTGATTATTACAACAGTCCCAACATGATTTTCGATGCGAAAAAAACAATTATTTAGGTAAGTTCTTAACCATAATTTATTTTAAAGTTGTGACGTGTTCTATATTCATGAATATATTCTGTGCAAAAACGTCATTTCCTCCCCCTACAAAAATGTTGCTCCCCTACAAAAATGTTGCTCCCCCTACAAAAATTCCTGCGGACGCCCATGCCTATATTTGAAGCAATCTCGCAAAGGACATATAAAAACTGACCAACAATTTCCAATGCACGGATGACATGTGACGTACATTCAGCGTTACTGGTCCATGTTGTTTTTGTGTGTGATTTAATTAATAACTTCTATCGCGCCGATGTCTAATGCACAAAGCATCAACCGATGGAGCACCAAAGCCATGCCGTAATCAGGTCAATATCCAGAAGATCAATTCGTAAGACAAGCATTGCACTGAAAATGAAGAACGACACTGCGTCGAATGAAGCACTCGCAGAACACGGTTGCGCCCACTCATCGATCTCTCCTGTGGGGTTAACAGTTAACCGAAAGGCATCTAGAGGTCTCAACACTCTCTGCAGGTCTGTCCTGTTTGACGAATTCGTAAACAAAGTCGACCGGCGAATATTAGCCATGGCAGAAAGGAACAGGCTTTTAATAAAGACCAGAAGAGCCTGACTCGCCAGAGCATGCAGATGCGGTATTCCATTAATCAGTGTTTAATCTAGTCCCCCTCTTCTGATGGGGGAAACAATTGAAGTTTGTCGGGGGGGGCCAAAACGGGCGACCTTTTGGGGAAATTTAATCCGTGTTCGAACGTCCAGGGATTTGTTGTCGAATTTCATCTTGAAAAAATTTCATTTCATCAAAAAATGTTGATGACCTTTATTTTTTTAGCTATTCGTCCCTCAAAACCTCTCGACTTAACGGCCTTTTTAGGGATTCATCTCTCACTAACTTTCATGTATCTTATTGTGTAATTTTTATTCCTATGTTACTCGTCTCTGGAGGGAGAACACATGTATCCTGGGGGGATTTCCACCCAAAAAAGGTGTCGACATAACAATATTGTTGCTGGCCTCTGGGGGGAAACATTAATCCTGTGGGGGGAATTTCCCCCTAAAAGGTGTCTAGATTAAACACTGTCCATTAATTGCTCCGCGCCTAAATATATAAATTTATTAGAAAGAAGTTATCGAGAAGGCTTGTAAGCAATTCCAATTAGGCAAGTATATAACGGTTGAATCGTAACACTATATTTCTAAAAAAATTTCTGCAAAAATTTGTCTCCAAAAATTTGTCTGCAAGATTCGGCAATTTATATTATAGTCCTACACGAAAATGTGTAATGGGGCTGACTCGCTTGGAGTTCAACCATAATTCAGGGTTTTACAGCGTTGCCCAATAGCTATTATAGCTTGAGACGCCTCAAGCAATCAGTGCTTGAGGCGTCTCAAGCACTGATTTGATTGCCAATAGTTTGTGCTGCAGTTAGACTACAACAGCTGACGCCTTAATGGTATACGTTAATAACCGCGATCACAAAACCGCGATCGTCAAAATAGCGATCACAAAATAGCGATTTAAAAAATCGCGAGTGCTCAAAATAGCGACAACCAAAACAGCGATCTAATAGATTTATTTCCAATGTACTCGTAGACTCTAATTTAAGTTAAAACCTCATAAAATAGCGTTTAAGCGTCTTTTAACGAAGTAGGCCTATACATGTGAAGAATACAAGGCTCTAATCTAATTTAATGCTACAAGTTCAATGTGAAACCTAGCTGTCTTTAAAATGTCTAACGAAGTATACTTATCAATTTAATGTTAAACCTGGAGACTCAAATTATGTCCGATTCTACGCAGATAGTCCAATATCGGACGATTAGATTCAGATTGTTTTATTGATCACCAGGTAACAAAATACATTTCCAGACAGTCACATACAATGGCGCCAATAGGCAAACCCATAAGGAACATAAGGTTCCGCCATCAGGGTCATCGTAATTACATTAATCATTGTTACATATAATCATGTAATCATGCAATAATGGTGACAACGGCATACTAATTATGATTACTGATTCGTTTGTTGAGTCGTGCGTTGATTGAACTACTAAAAGTTCAAACGGTTAATTAAAATAATCTGTTTATGCTTATGTTTATTGGTTATCGTAAGTGCCAAAATCGCTGTTTTGAGCCTCGCTGTTTTGCCGCAGTCGCGCTTTTGTGCATCGCTATTTTGTGATCGCTATTTTGACGATCGCGGTTTTGTGATCGCGGTTATTAACGTACATCGCCTAAATCACCCCATAAACAGTTCTTTCGGACGTACAGTAGTTAAACTACTTTCCTAAGTATACTAGTCAAGAAAGTAGTTATAACTGCTTTTTAACTACTTCAGTGGATAAATAGTAACAGCTACTTCTTTAACTACCAGTAATATAGTTAACTACTACTTTAACTTCGTAAGCACGAACAATAATATTAAACAAGGCAAACATATTAAAATAAGTTATTTATATCAAATCACAAAGTACTGCAGCATGTAATGTACAGTAGGCCCTATTTTAGCAATGTTCACATGAACTAAAACATATAATCAGTTGTTACTATGCAAAAGTTAGTCAAACATACTCACTATTTCCTATTTAGATCTTTTTCTTCAACATAAAATAGGGCCTATATTAAAATGCTGCAATAATATAATATGAAAGTAGTCAAGAAAAGTAGCTAACTACTGTATAGTTATAACTACTGCAAAACGTTTAACTACTTTGTAACTACTAAAGGTAGTTATAACTACTTGAAAGTAGTTATAGCTAGTAGTTAGTAACTGCAGCATAGGTAAAAGTGCCCACCACTGTCATTAGCCTTCAGCCAATTACCGTGTTTTAGCAAGACGCTGACTACATTACTGTGAAAACTGTACAAACTTTGTTTTCTTACGGACGTCAGCGGTCTTTGATTGTCATGTTGAACTGTTGGAATCCATCCAGTCAAAACGAACGAAAACATATCAACATCAGGGAAACCTACTGAATAGTTAGTTACCTTGAAGAGCGCGCTATATAAATGTTTAGTGGATTAATTGATTGATTAATTGATTGATTGATTGATTGATTGATTGATTATGCATCATGATGAAGGCGCCACAGGAGTTATCTGATTAGATTAGATTAGATTAGATTAGAATAAACTGGAGTGCATTAGATTGAACTAGATTAGATTGCGTTGGATTAGGCTGGATTAGACTGGATTAGGAAGTGGAAGAGAATGACGTGGCCGAAATGACTAGAGACACGAGAGTGAAGGAGGAGATGGAGGAGGAAGAGGAGGAGGAGGAGGAGGAGGAGGAGGAGGACACGAGGAGATAAATGAGGTTGTGATGAGAATGATGGAGCGATGACTGCAACATTGTTGACATAATCATGGCGACTGCATCCATCGCATTAACGTCAGCATCCGTTGCGTCATCTGCCACAGCAGCTGAAGCATCCTCGTTGATCGTCATCGTTGGGGTAATGACCTTTGGAGATTGCAGACGACTCCAGAAGTGGTTTGGCGTCCATCTTCTGTTCAGCGGCTGAAGAGGGTCTGATGACAAACACTCGATCGCAGACTTCTAAAACAGGCCTCCGCTTCTGGGTGACTGAAGTGTGGATATGTCGCGCTGGGTGGGCAGATGGGTGACGGTGGCCGGCCACAGAAAGTGGGTGGAAGTTTATGGACAGATGAAGCCAATTGCTTTTGCAAAAAGCAATTTATATTCATTGTATTCCAGGAAATCAATGACTTTCTGGCCTGCTTTGTGGAGGGCGAAGATCATCTATTTCATCAAAGTAAATGTTTAATCTAATGAACTTTATTGCACACTCGTGTAAAATGTAAATGTAGGCTACACGTTTTTATACGGCGACAATGTGGCATCGACGCTGTTCATTTTTCAATGAATCGATCGGGTGAGATTGTTTACCCCCGCTGCCCGTTTGAATAGGCGCCACGCCATTTAAGGTTCCCGTGTAGGCCCTATGGGCCGTGCTAGCCCAATATTTAAATCTCGTGAAATGAAGGTCAAATAGTTTTAAGCAGTCTTGTTGTCAAGACCCTAAACCTCAAGACCAAGACCAAGACCAAGACCTTGAACCTCAAGACCAAGACCAAGACCTTGAACCTCAAGACCAAGACCAAGACCAAGACCTTGAACCTCAAGACCAAGACCAAGACCTTGAACCTCAAGACCAAGACCGAGACCAAGACCCAAAAAATCACAGTCGTATCCAGACTTCTATTCCTTTATAAAAATTGTCCAGTCGGACAACTCGTTATTTTAATAAAAACATAAGTTTTTTTCTTTTAATCAAGCAAAAAAAACTCTAAATGGAGACTGCAGAGAATTCCGAATTCGTATTTACAAAAGTCCTTCATGCGAAAAGTTATTCCAAATGCCTGTTGAATTTTATAAAAAAAAACAATTTGCTCAGAATTTTCTGATCAAGACGTGACCTGTGGGGCCTCATAACATTCTGCCATGTGAAAAAACACGGTCTACAAGTGCTGAAATCGCTAGCACACAAAGCAGCTTTTCAAGAACCGGATGTAAATGTACAAATTAGTCATGAGTCTGTTTTCAAATCATTCCATGGTAAATGACCGGAAGTCAAAATAATTGTCCAAAACAACAGTGGAGCCTCATTCACACCGTGTAAATATTAACGCAATAACTGTATGAGTAATTGTTGGATAAAATTTTAAAATTCTTTCCGTTTGTTAAAATTAATGACTGTTCATATTGAGAAAAGTCTTGGTCTTGGTCTTACAAAACCAAGACCAAAACATTGAACCTCAAGACCAAGACCAAGACCAAGACCTTGAACCTCAAGACCAAGACCAAGACCAAGACCTTGAACCTCAAGACCAAGACTTTTAAAAACGAACTCGAGGACAACAAGACTGGTTTTCCAAATCAACAAGCCCTTGAAACGCTGGGTCCCATCAACTCTGCCGGGGTTAGCTTCATCCGTGAGCTCGGCCAGCGTCTCTCGTCCGTTTCTGGAGAGCCGCGGGAGGTCATTTTTCTCTTTCAGCGCTTTTCCATCTGCATCCAGCGCTACAACGTCATCGCATTTCGTGGCACTTTTACTGATGTTGCGGAGGACGAGGCCTGATTTTTCAGACATTCAACAACAGCTCCTAGCATAATTTTTTAGACTCCTGAGGGATTATATGTACCTCTGAAAAAAAAAAATTATAATAATAGTAATAATAATAATAATAATAATAATAATAATAATAATAATAATAATAATAATAATAATAATAATAATAATAATAATAATAATAATAATAATAATAATAATAATAATAATAATAATGATGATGATAATAATAATAATAATAATAATAATAATAATAATAATAATAATAATAATAATAATGATGATGATAATAATAATAATAATAATAATAATAATAATAATAATAATAAAAATAATAAACAGATGATGCTGTGTAGATGAAGTTTGTTCGTACGGTGTAGATGATGTGATGAATGTGTTTTTCTGTAAAGATGGTGAAGATGGTTTCTGTTCAGATGATATAAATGAAGTGACGAAGATGATTTTCTCTGTTAGATGGTGAAGATGATGCTGACCGTGGTCGTCATCTACGCCATCTGTTGGCTTCCTCTGCACGCCATCACTCTGATCGGAGACGCCATACCGAAGGTGGTCTGGCGCCTCGAACACATCCAGTCTGTCTGGGTAGTCTGTCATTGGGTGGCGATGAGCAGCTGCGCCTACAACCCCATCGTCTACTGTTGGATGAACTCGCGCTTCCGTCGAGGCTTCGCTGCCGCCTTCCGCTGCACGTGCTTCCGGTTGAGCGCTCGAGGACCGGAAGCGAGATGGTCCTGTACGTGGCGGACTATCCGTTCGACGATCTCCGCTCACCGGTTGGTACCAATCCACCGTGGAACAGCCAGACGGGATTCTATGTCCCTCGGGAACTTCAAGAGGGGCGAAAGAGACCGGGTTCTGGGCTGCGGTGATGCGAGCCAGCGGATCCTTACCAACGGACAGCTCCAACTGGAGATGATTGTTCCAGTTTTTCCAGTTGTTTCGCCAAGGACTACGCTTGCTAGAGACCAGAGGGACGATGGGTGTGGCATTGACCATTCCCAATCCACGCCCAGCGTCGATCTAGAACCCGGTGCCTTGGAAAGCCTAGCTGAAGCGTCGCGGTCAGTGGCCATAGCACAACTGACCATCATCGGTCAGACGTCAGCTGATCAGCAGATCGGTCAGCTGACTGGCAGACAGGTTGACTGACTGACCGTCAGGTCACTGTAAATATATGTAGAATACGAAGCGAATCAGTAAAGAGACGTTCAATATTTTCGTTAGTTAATTTACACAAAGACTGGCTGATTCTAAGAAAGAAAGAAGTAATGACTAATTGACTGACGTACTGACTATCTGACTGACTGACTGAAAGACCTACTGATTATCTGACTGACTGACTGACTGACTGACTGACTGACTGACTGACTGACTGACTGACTGACTGACTGACTGACTGACTGACTGACTGACTGACTGACTGACTGACTGACTGACTGACTGACTGACTGACTGACTGACTGACTGACTGACTGATTATCTGACTGACTGAATGGCTGACTGAATAAATGAATTAATTAATTAATGACTGAGTGACTGACTGAATCTAAGAAAGAAAGATTGAATGAATAAACGAATGCAAGAATGAAGGAAGGAAGAAAAGAAAGAATGAATCAATGAAAGCAGTTCCTGGAATTCATAATCTAATCTAATCTAGCTAATGCTTTCTGTAGCGCCGTTTTTATTATGCAAAAGGTATCAATCGCTAGTCGCTTCGGGTTAAACTGTAGTCATAGTGGCATTCCGCTGGGTAAGCCCGGTCGACATCCAATAGGTCAGTCAGAATTACCTATTTTTTAACTTTCTAACTAACACCTCCATAAATTAGAATTTCTTTACTCAAAGGCGTAACTTTTGTCTAAAAAGTTGAGGGTACCAATTTCTTCCATACACCAAGCAAAGCCGAGATTGGCGTTGTCTTGTAAGGCACAATAATAAAATATTGATTGGCATTGGTCAAAAAATGGGGGGATACGGTACCCACAGTCCAAAAAGTGGGGGTACGGGTACCCCTCGTACCCCCACAAATTACGCCTATGTCTTTACTCATTCCTGCTAGCGGCTTGTTAATATCGCGTTTTCCTCTAACCTCGTGGATTCGAATCCTGACCCCTGACGTATGTCATGCCTGCCTACTGTCACAGTCCACTCCTACTGTTATCTCCCAATCAGACCCTCAAACTGAGGCGCGGCAATCCACGTGGGAGGTGCGGATCTTCTCAAAGCGAGGCATTCGTAGGCCTATCTAGGGCATGACATGTAGAATAGGCCTGTAGACCTACCAGGTATGTTTAGACAAAGATTAATTACGATAAATGAAATAGCCTACGTATACGCCTATATTTAATTTTTTAAATATCTGTGAAACATCTATTGAACTGGATTGTTTATTTTGCATTCAAAGTTTATGTCTCGAAATAGTTGATCTGGACTCTGGCAAAAGATCTGTCTTGTTCGTTTTATATGGATTAGAGCTAGCGAAAATGATTAGGCTACACATTAGTATTACAACGTTTTAAAAACACCGTTCAAAAACTATTAAAGTAATTAACAGCAGAGAAGTCAGAAATAAACTTTCTAATTTCAAATTAAATGTAGTAAATTTTGCTCAAGTTATTCAATTATGCGGGAGTGTTCTCTTTCTGGACACAGTGTAAATCAACTTACATGTTGTCTAAAAGACAAGTTCTTAAAGTCGAGGCAGACAAAGGGCGATGGCCTTGTGAGACAATGACAAAGTTAACTCCAGGCTTGCTTGACTTGAGAAGAAAATGTTACAAGAAAGTGTTACATAAAATGAATTCAGGAGCAGTAGTAATTGTCCAGTTCCTGTATTGAGTTTAGGGTCGTATGTGCGCTTCAGCCGAAAAGACATAGCCGAATAAGCTCTTAGTTTTATGGTTCCGGATGGAAGCACCGTATGAAAGACAATCACATAAGTCATAATTTCACGAGGTCCTAATAATGACGTCTATGTCTGTCTGTCTGTCTGTCTGTCTGTCTGTCTGTAAGTCTGTCTGCTTGCTTGTTTGGTTGTCTGTTTGGTTGTCTATATATTTGTTTGTCTGCTTGTCTTTCTGTCTGTTCTGTCTGTTTGCATATCTGTCTGTTTTTTACTATCTTGGTCTGTATAATTGTTCTGCATTTCGTCTGTCTGTCTGTTAGTCCGCTTGTCTAATTATCTGCCTGTTTGCTTGTCTGTCTTTCTGCCTATGCCTGTATATCTGGATATGTCTGTGTGTCTGTCTGTCTGTCTGTGTCTTTATGTGCGTGTCTGTCTGTCTCCCACACCTATCTCTTAGACGCGTGTGTGCTCCTGCATGTCAACGACCTCCTGGCTAAATGCGTGTCTCGTGTACGCGCGAAAGAGACCGCACATCTGATGTCAAGGTTGATAACGACGGTGGTGAAAACGACTACGATGATGACGACGACGACAACAAGCGGAAGTGTCGCTGTGGGACGACGGTTAATTGCTTCCTAATGTGTCGTTGTCTGTCCGGCTTCGTGTGAACCGTTTCGAATATTGCGGATGGCATAGATTAGCAACAGCAGCGGAAGCCGAACAGATTAGGAGCCTCGACCATAGAAAACCGACCGTCTGCAGAGATCGGCTATAGGTTCTGTTCGGCTCTGGTCGGCTGTGTTCGGCTCTGCAGTCGGCTGTGTTCGGTTATGATCGGCTGTGTTCGGCTGTGGTCGGCTGTGTTCGGTTCTGATCGGCTGTGGCTGGTCCTGCTCGGCTGTGTTCGGCTGTGGTCGGCTGTGTTCGGTTCTGATCGGCTGTGGCTGGTTCTGCTCGGCAGCGGACAGTGGTCACTCCCTCTCGTCAGTCAGCATTCAGAATTTGGAATCCCTTGACCACTAGTCTACTAGTCTTTTGTTAGCCAGGAAAGCTCATTTCATGCTTGGTTGGCACTAATGCACTAATCTTCAACATACTCTGCTGTAAATAGGTAAAGCTGTCGACCTTTAACCCTTGAAACGTAAAAGGTCATCTGCAGATATTTATTCATGAAACCAATTCCTCTCGTGGTTCTGCGACGATGAGTCAGTTCAACAGTTCACATTTTATTACAAAATAATGGATTGCAGTTGAGCAATGAGCAATGAGCATTGCAAACTCGTTTTGGAGAGACATTGAAAGGGCGCTTAATGGCTAATGAATCAAATTCAACGTGCGTTTCGTGGCTGGCAGTAGTAGGGTAACCGGTAAAGAGACTCGTGGAGAGTACCGTATGTGGAAAATGTATCACCAGTATATCACCCAGACAATGTTTGCCTCATACGTTTTCACCACCAACTTCTACTGTGTCTGAACCAGTGGGAAAATTCCCTCTGGGGACAGACTGGGGTAGACCATTAAAGATGACCTCAAAGATGGGGAGGAGAATATCACCCATACGCCGAAAAGAGGAAGGTTTTATGACGTCCGCTTCTTAAGTTGGTTGCCCAACACGCAGTTATTCAGTGCAGCCTGGAAGCCGATTGGTTAGAGCGCTCGGCTTCCAACGCGGAGAGAATGAGTTCGAGCCTTCAGTGAGTGGTCACTGTGAGCAAAGTCCTTCACGTAACATTGCTCAGCGCCATATACTGATGTTCTTTGGTATGCAATTCTGAACTTTGCAATGAAGGCAATATCAAATAGGCCTACAGCTGTATGTATGTATGTATGTATGTACATGTATGTATGTATGTATGTATGTATGTATGTATGTATGCATGTATTTATGTATGTATGCATAGTATGTATGTATGTATGTATGTATGTATGTATGTATGTATGTATGTATGCATGTATGTATGCATGTATGTATATATATGTATATTGTATAGTATGTATATATGTATGTATGTATGTAGTATACATGTATGTATGTATGTATGTATGTATGTATGTATGTATGTATGTATGTATGTATGTATGTATGTATGTATGTATGTATGTATGTATGTATGTATGTATGTATGTATGTATGTATGTATGTATGTATGAATGTGTGTATGTACGTGGAAAATTACTATAACGCTTTTTAAATACCATAAGCGTTGTAACACCAACATAACTGATGTCAAAGCCACTAAGAACAGAAACTTAATCAATGAGCGAACAGTTCTCAGATAACTAGAGGAGTCACCGCTGGTGAGCCCTCGCAGACACGCAGAGCACAACCGATGGATTGCTATCCAGAGCTGATAGTAGACACAGTGTTCGGAATTCATGAAAAAGAGCAGCATTTTTACTATACAAATATCTCAAGAGTAACATTTCTAAGCATTACCTATCTGGTAAACACCTAAAGAACAGATCAGTAGACCTACACCTGCTTGAAGTGAACACAGAAGATTGTTTTAAATTTTCTTCAGATTCCCAAAATTCATTGCGCAACAATCTGCGATTAGGACGACATCCTAGAAAAATTTATAAATTGTAATAAAAATTCAAATTATTCACAAAATCATTAACAGTTACTAAAATCATACAGTTTACATTTATTGACAATTAATAAAAACCACACAGCTCATGATAATTTAAATAAATTAGACCGAATAGGGCCTAATATTAACAATAACGAATTATTAACACTAAAAGTATTGATATTAATTAAAGTGTGAAAACAATGAATGATAATCAATAAAAACGTTAAAGATATGAGGCAGACAGGGTATGAAGTGTTAGTGACTTAATTTTCTTAGCCTCGGCATATGACGGCGAGTGGCCAGTCCTTTCCCTCGCCCAGAAACGTAGCCAGACTTAAATTCAAGAGGAGGCAACTGGGGTTTGGGGAGGGGGTACTTTGGGGTGCGAGGGTATCACGGAAAATTTGTGAAATCCAAAAATTTAAGAGGAGGCACCTCTTGCCTCATGGTAGTTACGCCTATGCCCTTGCCGTCTCATCTTCCCACCAACAGTGAACGTTCGGTATACTCATTATACTTGAGTTGGCTTTGGAATGCAGGTGGAGCAGAAATCTCGAACCAACGTTCTGCCCTGGGCGGAATTTGAATCCCCGACCTCTCGATTGACAGCCAAGCACGCTATAACCACTAGACATTCGAGCACCCCGAGAAATTCGGATTCTGAGACGAGACGATCCAGTTCAATCAACGTCAACAATACCACCTGACACCGAAGCAATCTGAAAATACTAAAGTAAATTACAGTTTTGTTTGTGACTTTGATATCCCAAAAATACTGCAGCTTGGTCTTCGTTGTCATTGAATAATCATTCGCATAAAACATTACAGGCAGACCAGATTCATCATAGTAATTATTGCACTACCAATTTAATGACTTAAGTCAAAAACAAGACGTACAATACAAAGGTAAACTCTTGTATGTTATGTAATCCTGGAAACAGTCGTAGCAATGGTACTTGTTTTGTCGTTGCATCTTAGACGTCTAAGGTCATAAATTCATTGAGAACTGAAGTCTGTTTGTCAGACGGTCGATGTAATGGCAATCAGGACGGTTTATGTCCTGCTTAATAGAAAACGAACCCGTGCTTTCATCGGATGCTTGGACAATCCTGGTTCACATTGACTGCTCTTGTAGAGGCTGGTTCCTCCCTCACGCGCACGATAACGCTGTGTCCATAGAAATTCTCATATATAGTGAGATTAGCCTGGTTCTCTTTAACCAAGTTGTTTATGGAATATTGTGAATAAAACTCGAGGAAGGAAGGAAGGGAAGGAGGGAGGGAGGAAGACAGGGAGGGAGGGAGAAAAGAAGGAAGAAAGAGAGGGAGGGAGGGAGCAGGGGCGCCCGCAGGCTTTAAAAAATTGGACGCACACCCCAAAAAATTGGACGCACACTCCTCCCGTCCGCTCCCATCCTACCCGTCCTCTGTCCGCCGCTGGTAGTCATACACTGAAAATGACTCAGAGTGACTCATTAGACACAGTTCAATTTAGGTAACATCCACATCTTTAATATGTCGTATTGTCGTTCATAAAAAATATCCATGCTCTGCCTTATAGGCCTACTTGTGTGGATTTGATCTGGTGGGTGGACGCACGTGCGTCCAGTGCGTCCGCCAGCGGGCGCCCCTGGGAGGGAGCATAGAAAGGAAGGATGTTAGGAGGAAAGGAAGGACGGAAAGAAGCAGCACAGGGCGAAACAAAGCAGGAAGGACGGTTCGAAAAAAGAAAGAAAAGAAGGAAGGAAAGAATTAAGGAAATAAGGAAGTAAATAATGATAACGAAGAACTCAGTGCAATACAATTCAAATACAACAGCGTTTGATATTTCCCTCCTTCCAAAGTTCAGAAGTGCACAAACTGCCATACGACAGAACATCAACGGCGTTGAGCAACCGTGAGTGAAGGACCTGCTCAAAATTCCTACCAATAACCGCCTCGAGGCTTGAACCCGTACTCTCAACGTTACAAGCCAAGCGCCCTAACCAATCAGCTATCGTTCCCCCATTCACTGTGTCCTCCATCCCCATTACGTCATCTCAGCAATGTCCTGCGCTCGGTCGAAGATTATTGCTGAATCCAATCTCCAAGTAATTACATTCTCTCATTTATGACTCGTGACGCCCTCTGAAGGAAAACAACAACAACAAGGAGATGAGCGCTGTAACAACAGAAATAGATATAACAACAGGCGGTACTTCGTGAACGAACATCAAAGTAAGAAGAACAGCAATGGTAACAATAGTAATAGCAACAGCAGCATTAAAATAACAAGTGTAGGCTACACCAATCGCATGTGCAACAACTAACGGCAGCAACAGAGACAATAGCAATAATAGCAACACAATAGCAATTGTTACGGCAAGAAGAATAAACCATCAGCAGTGGCTAATTAACTGCCGCTGGATTTTGTTCAAACATCATCACAAATTAGTATGTAGCTCCTATGTATACTATTGTATAGTTATACGTATAATATTATGTTATACAGTCACAACGATACTGAAAAGAATAAGACATCAGTAGCTCCAGAACAGAACGCAAGCGCAAGAATAGATTTGCCACCAATAACATCAGCCATAGCCTTGCAATACAACAAATGTATGTACCACTAAGTATGTATGTATGTATGTATGCATGCATGCATGCATGCATGCATGTATGTATGTATGTATGTATGTATGTATGTATGTATGTATGTATGTATGTATGTATGTATGTATGTATGTATGTATGTACTATGTATGTAGGTATGTATGTATGTATGTATGCATGTATGTATGTATGTATGCATGTATGTATGTATGTATGCATGTATGTATGTATGTATGTATGTATGTATGTATGTATGTATGTATGTATGTATGTACTATGTATGTAGGTATGTATGTATGTATGTATGTATGTATGTATGTATGTATGTATGTATGTATGTACTATGTATGTAGGTATGTATGTATGTATAATGTATATATGTATGTATGTATGTATGTATGTATGTAGGTATGTATGTATGTATGTGTGTGTATGTACTATGTATGTATGTATGTATGTATGTACTATGTATGTATGTATGTATGTATGTATGTATGTATGTATGTATGTATGTATGTATGTATGTATGTATGTATGTATGTATGTATGTATGTATGTATGTATGTATGTATGTATGTATGTATGTATGTATGTATGTATGTATGTATGTATGTATGTAGATAGGTAGTTAAGTAGGTAGCTATGGAAGTAGCCTCATCAAATGAACTCTCTGACATGGTCTGCGAGAGAATTAATTAGCTGAGGTTGCTGCCGGAGAATATTACAGAAAGGATCAGCGGCCACCAGTGATCGAGTAGTTACGTTCTGCAACCAAACGGTTCATCGAATTTGTGGCTTGAGAGAGGATAAACACATTTGCGAATCGTCGAGTGCGCGACAAAATATAGCATTCCAGAAATATCGGCTTACTATTCCAAAAATATATAGCATTCCAGAAACACACCATTCCAGAAATACCGGCCTACCATTCCAGGAATATAACATTGCAGAAATATGCCATTCCAGAAATATCGGCTTACTATTCCAAAAATATATAGCATTCCAGAAACACACCATTCCAGAAATACCGGCCTACCATTCCAGGAATATAACATTGCAGAAATATGCCATTCCAGAAATATCGGCTTACTATTCCATGTATGAGAAAATAGAGAGAGGATTAGAAGACATCAAAGGTACGGATTATGTGATAGTAATGGGAGACTGGAATGCAGTAGTGGGAGAGGGCGAACAGGAAGGTATAATAGGGAAATTCGGATTGGGGAAGAGAAATGAGAGAGGAGAGAAATTAATGGAATTCTGCAAAAGGCAAAGACTGGTAATAACGAACACATGGTTCCAGCAGGAAAAAAGACGAAGGTACACGTGGAAATCACCAGGAGACAGGGAAAGATACCAGCTGGATTACATAATGGTAAGGCAGAGGTACAGAAATAGTGTGAAGAATGCGAGAGCCCTTCCCGGGGCAGATGCAGATACAGACCATAACATGGTAGCTATGACAGTGAGCCTACAACTTAAGTTCATCAAAAAGAAAAGAGTGAAGAAAATGAAGTGGAACAAAGAAATGATAAAAACAAAGATGGGAGAAGTATCGAAGAACCTAGAGGAAAAAGTAGAAAATCTAAAAGAGGGAACAAAAACAGAAGAGAGGTGGACGAACCTAAAAGAGGCATTGATGAAAGAGGCGACTGAAACGATAGGATTCCAAAAGGGAAACGAACCACGTAAACCATGGATAACAACAGAGATGATAAAAGACATGGAGGAGAGAAGAAAATGGAAACATCAAAGCACAGAGGAGGCTAAACAGGAATATAGAAGACTTAACAACCAGCTGAGAAGAACAACGGATAAAGCAAGAGAAATGTGGTGGGAGGAGCAGTGCAGAGAACTGGAACTCCTGCAGGAACAGGGGCGAAGCGATTTGGTGTACGGTAAAATAAAATCACTAAGCAAGAAGCAAAATACAGGAAGAGGAGGTGCAATCAAGAGCAAGGACGGCAGACTACTGGAGGACGCAGATGATATAAGGGAAAGATGGAAGGAATATGTGGAGGAATTATATACAGGAAGTGGAAGCATCGAGGAAGAAATGAGGAAACAAGAACGGAAGCAGGAAGAAACACAGGTGGAGGACGGCATGGGTCCGGAGGTGATGAGAGAGGAGGTCTTGGCTGCAATTAAGGACATGAAGAATGGGAAGTCGGAAGGAATTGACAACATCCCAATAGAAATACTCAGAAATCTTGGAGAGAAGGCAATGAGCGAGGTGGTGCAACTATGCCGGGACATCTACAACACGGGAGAATGGCCAAAGGACTTCCTGCAGACAATAATTATACCAATACAGAAGAAGCAGAATGCAACAAATTGCGAAGACCATCGCACGATAAGCCTTCTGACACATGCATCAAAAATCCTGCTAAGAATTATAACAAAGAGACTGCAGACAAAGGCGGAAGCAGAAAATTGCTTGGGAGAGGACCAATATGGGTTTAGAAAGGGAAAGGGGACAAGAGATGCGATAGCAGCATTGAGGATAATAGCAGAAAGAAGCATCCAACATGACCAAGACATATATATCTGCTTCGTCGACTATGAAAAAGCTTTCGACAGAGTAGACTGGAGAAAGCTAATGGGAATACTGAGAAGAAAAGGGGTGGATTGGAGAGAAAGAAGATTGATAGGTAATCTATACATGGGACAAAGAGTGAAAATAAGAGTTGATGGAGAGTACTCAGAACCAGGAAAAATAGGAAGAGGGGTAAGACAAGGATGCCCACTGTCACCAATCCTATTCAACATCTATATAGAAGAGATCATAAGAGAAACGCTAGACGATATGGAGGAGGGGATAAAGGTAGGAGGAAGAAGGGTGAAGGCATTGAGATTTGCAGATGACCAGGCGATGCTGGCAACTAGCCAGGAGGGCTTACAAAGGATGATGGATCGTCTAAATACGGTATCACTGGAATATGAAATGAAAATAAACGTAAAGAAGACAAAGGTAATGAAGATAAACAAGAGAAGCGGTATAATACCACAAACAATAAAGATCACACTAAACGGACAAGAAATAGAACAGGTGGAGAAGTTTTGCTATCTAGGAAGTGTGATCACAGACGATGCAAGATGCCACGAGGAAATAAAAAGAAGAATATCCATGGGAAAAGATGCATTTTACAAAAGAGGAGAGCTGATGAGAGGAACCTTAAGCAAGAATCTAAAGAAGAGAATGGTGAAGACACTGGTGTGGAGTGTGGTGCTGTACGGCTCCGAGACATGGACAATGAGGAAGGACGACATAAAAAGATTGGAGGCCTTCGAGATGTGGGTGTGGCGCAGAATGGAGAGAGTTAGCTGGGTGGAACGGAGGACGAACGAGGAAATCCTGCAAATGGTAGAAGAACAAAGATCACTCATAAGTACTATACGCGGACGACAAAGGAAATGGATCGGGCACATCCTAAGGAGTGAGACACTGCTAAGAGACATCATGGAGGGAAGGATGGAGGGGAGAAAGACGCGAGGAAGACCGAGGGCAATGCTGCTAGACTGGATGATGACAAAAGAAGAAGGATACAGTGGACTGAAGAGAAGAGCACAAGACAGAGAACGATGGCGTCATTGGTCATACGAACCTGCCAATGGGCAGAGAACATAAAGAAGATTCCAAAAATATATAGCATTCCAGAAACACACCATTCCAGAAATACCGGCCTACCATTCCAGGAATATAATATTGCAGAAATATGCAATTCCAGAAATATCGGCTTACTATTCCAAAAATATATAGCATTCCAGAAACACACCATTCCAGAAATACCGGCCTACCATTCCAGGAATATAACATTGCAGAAATATGCCATTCCAGAAATATCGGCCTACCACTCCAGAAAAACCTATATACCATTGCAGAAATATAGCATTCCAGAAATATCGGCCCACCATTCCAGAAATAAATACCATTCCAGAAATATACCATTCCAGAAATATCGGCCTACCATTTCAGAAATATATACCATTCCAGAAATATACCATTCCAGAAATATATACCATTGGAGAAATATACCATTTGAGAAATATCGGCCTACCATTTCATAAATATATACCATTCCAGAAATATCGGCCTACCATTCCAGAATTATATACCATTCCAGAAATTCCAGAATTATATACCATTCCAGAAATATACCATTGCAGAAATATCGGCCTATGCCATTCCAGAAAATACCATTCAAGAAATATATACCATTCCAGAAATATCGGCCTACTATTCCAGAAATATATACCATTCCAGAAATATACCGTTCCACAAATATCGGCCTACCATTCCTGAAATATACCATTGCTGAAATATACCATTGCAGAAATATACCATTGCCGAAATATACCATTGCAGAAATATACCATTACAGAAATATACATTGCAGAATATCGGCCTACCATTCTAGAAATATATACTATTGCAGAAATATACCATTCCACAAATATCGGCCTACCATTCTAGAAATATACCATTCTAGAAATATACCATTCCAGAAATATATACCATTGCAGAAATATACCATTCCACAAATATCGGCCTACCATTCTAGAAATATACACCATTCAAGAAATATACCATTCCAGAAATATATACCATTCCAGAAATATACCACTCCAGAAATAGGCTATATATATCGGGCTACCATTCCATAATTATGTACTATGGCAGACATATAGCATTCCAGAAACCGAACAGACAGCTCGCAGATGAATCCAGTATAGGCTATGTCAAAGAAAATCTCACCATAAAAGCATCGGAGATCTTCAAGGCAAGAAAGTTGTTACGGGAAAAGTAGGCCTATATCGCCGGGACCTCTACAACAAACGGCCAGGTAACGTGAAGCGAACAACTTTACCAACCGAGAAGCCCGTGCCAACTGTCTCGCTCGAGGACCTGCAGCCACAAGGGTGATTGACATAGATTGTGCTATTATTTCCTATGTTTTGGAGGAAGGCAGGAAGTAGAGGAGTGGGAAAAGGGAAGGGGAAAGGAAGGGGAGGGAGAGAAGAGGCGCAAAGTTACGCCTTTGTAAGGAAGGGCTCAAATCTAACCAGTTGAGGATTTCCTGACCATTGTTAGTCTGTTAAAGCAACTGGATATCTATCGAACTTCGAGACCTTATTCATATATGCGTAATTTGTGGGGGTATGAAGGGTACCCGTACCCCCACTTTCTGGACTGGGGGGTACCGTACCCCCACTTTTTAAACAATGCCTATCAATATTTTATTATTGTGCCTTCCAAGAGATCGCAGTCTCCGCCTTGCTTCGTGTACGCAGACAGAGTGAGGAGTATAAAATACAACAAAAAAGTACTTAGGCCTAGATACACAGGTAAACCAAGAGCCAGACGAACTGAGTCACAGAGAGTCGGGCAGGCAAACTTTCAGCCACAAAGGTCACCGACCAAAGTTACGCCCCTGACCTTATTAATTGTTGTTTTATAATTCGTGAAGTTGAATATATAAAATTGTTGTTCGTATATAGGCGCCGACTTTTACTGTTGTCTCTGGGTGCACGAGTCCTTCCTCCCTTCCCCTGCCCCTTCCACTTCCCTCCCTTCCCCCGCCGCTTTAGGTAGGTGAGTTTAACGGATTTTCGGAGAAAGAAAATTGTTTTCTCGTCAAGGGTTGCGAGGTTAGAAAAATTATTGGAAATTCACGTGACGGTGACGGACATAGTACTATTGTGCAACCTTGCTGCTAACATGTTCCGAAATTTGTGTATGTACTACGTAGCATGTCTAATATAGGACATTTTCAAATTTAGGCCTATTGTACAGTTAACAGACTGTTACTGTTTTGTGAGATTATTGCTTAGGTGTAAACAATTTGAATTCAAGGTCCGAATTCTTCTGGATGCGACGCACCCACTGAACTTTCTGAGTGCATTCGCACCCAATTGCTCCCAAGGAGTCGTTGCCTATGCTGTTGTATTATAATTCAAGGTGCTGGAAGACGAAGGCGAGCTATTGAAATACGAGGAGGTGATAGGAACCATACAGTTCCTATCTCCTCTGCATGTTTCTAGGAACATAGGGCCTACAGTTCCTATCTCCTCTTCGTACTTCTATAGCACGTCTTCATCTTTGAGTGGTATCATGCTTCGATGTTCATCCGGCCAGCCCGGATTTTACATTTTTTTTTAAACTGCGTCTCTTAAAATATATAGGCCTACCTAAAAATTTTAATGGTTAAGCCAGCGATTGACAGTTTTCGTTAACAAAACTAAATGTCTAGGTGACATAGTAAGTACGTAGGTAGGCCTAAGTAAGTAATTTATTAGCAAGATTCAGTAAGAAGATAGAAGTCACACACATACATCGCTCTATGCGATACGCGTCCTGCGGTCTCGGGGACTCAACCCCAGTCTTGTTGTCAAGACCTTAAACCTCAAGACCAAGACCAAGACCTTGAACCTCGAGACCAAGACCAAGACCAAGACCTTGAACCTCAAGACCAAGACCAAGACCAAGACCCAAGAAATCGAAATTAGGTCAAGACTTCTAAAAATTGTCAAGTCGGAATATTCGCTATTCTAATGAAAACATGAGTCTTTTCTTTTATTCAAGCAAATTAACTTTAAATGCAAACTGCAGAGAAATCCGAATTTGTATTCAAAAGTCCTTCATGCCAACTCTTATACCAAATACCTTTTGTATTTTATAAAAACCAATTCGCTCAGAATTTCTGAACAAGACGTGCCTGGTGGGCCTCATAAAAATTCCGCCATGTGAAAAAATACCTTATACAGGTGCTGAAGTCGCTGACACACAGAGAGTAGCTTTTCAAGCACTGGATGTAAATGTTCAGATAGTGAGTCCTTTTGAAATCTTCCCATGGTTTATCATACCGTCTTATACAGAATAACTGTTGTTGCTGCCAATGCAACATGACTTGTATCCATCCATAGATATTGGTCGTATGATGCAAGGAGGCTTGATACAGAATTCTTGAGTTCTGTTAAATGACTGTTCATATTAACAGCCGGTCTTGGTCTTGGTCTTGCGAGACCAAGACCAAGACTTTGAACCTCAAGACCAAGACCAAGACCAAGACCTTGAACCTCAAGACCAAGACCAAGACCAAGACTTTTAAAAACGAACTCGAGTGCACTCGAGACCAAGACCTTGGTCTCGAGGACAACAAGACTGCTCAACCCCAAAGGAATACAAACGGTTGCAGAGGCCACAACTATGGCGCGCCTACTTTACGCTTCCCCGGCTTGGTGGATCCTTGCCACAAAAGCAGAGCGGCAGAGACTTGAACGCTTCTGTCAACCCAATCCTTCCGTTGACAATCCTTCTGATTAAATCCTTGTTCTCTTCGTACTTAACGCCTATTTAACGTTCACCTTTTGAACGTTAATTCTACGTATAAGTATAACCTGAATTAATCAGCAACACAGTTTAATATCTTTTCAGTTTAATAAGAAACAAACAGACAGAACTCAATTCGATTACAACTCAACTAGTCAGCCACACTACTACAGCGAACACACTCGAATTCAAACTTCTCTAGTCAGCATAATTCTTCGCGCCTCTTGACACACCTGTCTTCTGTGCGCATAAGCGAAATCTTATAATATACATATAGCGCGCCGCTGCCCAGATCGGCCGGCCGCGCGTGTCACTAAGACAGTACAATTAAACGTTATGCATTTATCATATATACATATACACGTGAAACTAAAGTAAGCGCACTAAATATATACGCTAATATCTCGCACTGCAAGACTGTACACAAAACTCAGTTCACATTACCTCCTTCCTTTTTCTGGAATTGAGCAAATTAAATTTCAAAATTTGCGAAATTACCAAAATACATGAAACATATATATATATATCTAACTAATTAATGAACAGTCTTACGATTACTTATAACCTTGACAAACAATCAGCAATAACATTCAATCTGCCCTTCTTGTACTTCACCTCAACATCAAAAGTTTGTAAGGCTAACGCCCAACGCACAAGTTTAGCAGACTTAGACATTGACTCAGTCAAATATGTAAGAGGATTGTGATCAGTAAAAATGAAAATTTTTGATCCAATTATAATTTCTTTTAACTTGTTTAGAGCCCAAACAATAGCATAGGCTTCCTTTTCCACAGTAGCCCATCTCTTCTGGGTATCAGTTAATTTCTGACTGATAAATGACACAGGGCGTTCTATTCCCTTGTCGTCCATCTGTGTTAAAACAGCACCGACTGCAAAGTCACTACTATCGCAGTACAAATTGAATGGTTTTCCCACTTCAAAAACATATAACACTACTTTGGATCGCACAGCCTCTTTAAGTAAATCAAATGCTTGCTGATGTTCAACAGTCCAATCAATCTTATCAGAAACACGTTTACTAGTTAAATCAGATAAAGGTTTCGCAATCTGTGCAAAGTCCTTAATAAACTGTCTGTAATAATTAAAAACTCCAAGCAGTTGCTTAACTTGCTTCTTAGTTTCTGGGATCTTCAAATTAGTCAAACTTTCAATTCTGTCTGGATTCATCTTTATCTTACCAGACCCAACCACATGACCGATAAACCTTACCTCACTCTTACCAAATATGCATTTTTTCAAATTCAAAGTAACGTTATGCAATCTCATTTGCATCAAAAATGCATCTAGATGCTGCAAGTGAACTTTCCAACTGTCAGAATGCACAGCAATGTCATCAACATACGGTTCTGCAAAGTCACTTATAGGCTGTAAAACTAAATTTATCGCCTTAACAAAAGTTCGGCCTGAATTTATCATTCCAAAAGGAACACGAGTAAATTCATACAGTCCATTATGTGTTACAAAAGCTGTCTTCCATTGATCAGATTGTTTTACAGGACAAGTCCAATAAGCACTTCGACAGTCCAAAATGGAAATCACATTAGACTTTCCAACTTTGTTCAAAACGTCTCTGACAATCGGCATCGGATATTTACAATCCACTGTGAATGAGTTAATGTATCTGTAGTCACAGGCAAGTCTCAAAGATCCGTCTTTCTTTTTAACAATAACCAAAGGGCTTGCCATTCTGCTCGATAAATCAAAGGAATACGATATGCTGCAAATTCCTTTGTGCCTTGCTCTCTTGTTATACTGATTTGGGTATTGTAACTGCTTTTCTTGAGAGTAAGATTCTGCAAACAATAATGCTTTCTCCGTAGTTTCTTTGAGTTTTTTCAAATGCTTTTCGTGAAAAGGAATTTTCTTGTGCCATTTCCTCGGGTTGTCTATTAGGTCCATTGTCATTCTCCTGAAGGCGACCTCTTCTCTTGAGACCGGAGTGATAGGCACTCTATCCATCACCAAACTCCTTGCCTTTAGTTGACACTTCTCGCAAGACTTACAAAATTTCACAATGTCTCTTCTCATCTTTGGCCATACAAAAGATAATTTTATTCGTTCTCTTGTTTTCTCTTCTCCTAGATGTCCTCCAAATACCGACTCATGCGCCAATTCCATCACTTTTATTCGTCTCTCTTTTGGTAACACTAGTTGATATATCGTCTGGTCTAATATCTGATATTTCTTATGCAATAAACCGTTGATCACACAGAATTCAGATTCTTTCTCTTGTGCTAACTTCCACCACGGCTTCAACGATTCATCCTTTCTCTGTTGCTCTTCAAACTTCTTCGAATCGGCAATCTGCACCTTTTGTTCTTCATCCATTTCTTCATCTCTATACAAGTCTCCTATCCCCACATCACATTCATTGTCTTCTTCCGTTTCATTTAATGTGCCATTCTCGCATGCAGCCATCTCTTGCTCGTTTATCTCTGATGTTACACCATCTCGCAATAAGCTTCGTTGCTCATTACTTTCGTTTTCCTCATCACTTGAACTTTCAGTTTCACTCTTCTCATCAACATCTACCATTTCCTGTTTCCGACTCTGCGCTCTCGTCATTACATTTGCTCGTACACTCACATCTCCTTGTATCGTTTTAACTTTCATCTGTGGTACGGCTTTTAATTCGGCAATTATCTCTGGATGCAACAAGAATCTTTCTGTACTGCCCATCTTTGCAATACTAGCACACATCAAAGTGACATAAGGTGTAAGTGAACACTGGATTTTACGCGGAAATCCCTCTTCTTCCACGTCACTACCACACAGTCTAACATCCACTTTCACTAACTTCGCAGGAATGGCATCTCCTGCCACACATTGCAAATTCACTTTTCCAATTTGTTCCACCTTCATGCCTTCCAGTAATTCTTCACTAATCACCGGAATTTCTGCTCCCGAGTCGCTCAGTGCTTTGACTTTCACTGGCTCTTTACCGTCTACTGCACGAATTTCAACCTCGACATATTGCAAGAACGATTTCTTCAATATTCGACTGTCATCTTTTCCTATGACTTCTCTCTGAATTTCAGCATCCAATAGAATTTCTTTTTGAATACCACATTTCATTACCGACTTTACTTCAGTCTCTTGGTTTTCTTGACTCGCGGTTTGATTATCTGTATCACTAACCACTTGAATCAAATTTACCCTTGTGTGTTCTTGATTTCTGCTAGAACTAGCTGCTGCCACTGGAACTGGACAAAATTTAACCAAATGTTTGTCTGAACCACAGTTGTGACAACGCTTCACCACCATACCTCGTTGTTCATTGCCTTCATATCTCTTATACTGCGTAAACGATGTGTTGCCTTCCCTTTTGGCAAACGGCGCTGACGATTTGTTAAATCCCTGACGACCAAACGTCACTTCTCTGGTCTCATTGGGTACAGGGACATTAGCCTTGACTTCTTTACCTTTGAACTGACTCCATGTTTCTGGATTACTTTTCCACTTTCCACTCTGGCTTTGGTTTACGGAACGTTGAGAAGGATAACTGTTTATATTTGGAAATGCAAACCCAATTCGATTATTTACATGAATGTCTGCTAGGTCTGCCACTGCACTAGCTTGGAGACAGTCAGTTCCTTCCTTCGACAATACAAACTGTAGTGGACCTGGCGGTAAACATTCTTTTAGCTTATCCGCTACCAGCAAATCAAAGAGCGTATCATACTCTCTGTTCACGTTTCGACTTCTCACGTAATAGTTTAGCAAGTTCTTCAGTCTTGCCGTAAACATCGTATAAGTCTCTTCTGTCGTCTTCTTAGCATCCACAAATCTGGCTCTGTATTCTCTCGAGGTCAATTTAAATTCTTTTAATAAGTGCTGCTTGACTTTATCGTAATTGTCTAGATCATCGTATGACAATCTATTTAGAACGGTTCGAGCTTTCGGCGTCATCAATGGTAGTAATAATTTCACCCAAAACGGCTTTTCCACAGCAAAACTGCGAAATGCATTCTCGACTGTTTCAAAATATAATGGCACCTCCATCATATCAGTTGGCATTTGAGGCAATACATGTTTCATTGCATCACCTATTTTCTTAATTTTTGACACCAAAGTTTCACTTTCTTGCTGTTTCCTTCTTTCTGCTTCCCGTTCTTCTCTCATTTGCGTTTCTTTCAATGTCAATTTTGATTTCTCCAGTTTCAGACGTTCTTGTCTTTCTGCCTCTGCCTTTTCCAAACTTTCTTTCTGAAATTTGAGTTCTTCTTGTCTGATCTGTTCGGCGCGTTCTAACTCTAACGTTCGCGCTTTTTCTTTTTCTTCTTCACGCATTCTCTTTGCTTCAATCTGTTGCTGACGAACCTCTTCATCACTTTTTCTAGCTTTTTCAAATTCAATCATCTGCTCCAATCTTCTTCTTTCAGCATCTTCCCTATCTCTTTTCAACTGTTCTAACTGAATCTCAAACTGATTCTTTTGCAATTCAAGTTCTGCCTTACGCACTTGTTCTGCTTTATCTTCTCTCTCTCTTTGCAGACGCAATTCCTCTTGCCTTGCAAGTTCCGCTTTCTCTTCTTTCTCTCTCTGCAAGCGCAATTCGTCTTGTCTTACACGTTCTGCTTCTTGTCTCAGCTCTTTCTCTTCCTGTCTTCGTCTATCCTCTCTTTCTTTCTCTTCTTGTCTCCGTTTATCTTCTCTTTCTTTCTCTTCTTGTCTACGTTTCTCCTCTCTATCTTTCTCTTCTTGTCTGCGTTTCTCCTCTCTATCTTTCTCTTCTTGTCTGCGTTTCTCCTCTCTATCTTCTTTCATCATCATCCACTGCATCAACATCTCCATAGACATAGGCGCAGGTGGTTTTTCAATAGCCTTTTCTACGGCACCGCCAACGGCACCTTCTTCTTCGACTTCTTCTTTCACCCACACTTCAGCGAGTTCCTGTATCATGTCACCACGTGACATACCTTCTAATTGTTCTTCTTTAAAACCGGCTTTCAACAAACGCTGTTTTAGCCTTTCCGTAGACATCTTCTTAATATCTGCTTGTCTTTCAGCACTTAGTTTCTCCATCTTACTTGTTTACTTCAGTGATTTCTCTTTTCAAAGAAGTCACGGTTTTTCTTGGTGTGTGAATCGATAAACAAACGGGATTTCTTTTGTATTTGTTCGTGAAAAACAACGAAATTTTTATACCGTTTCTCGTGTTCCACCGTCGTTAATATCGTAAATTCGTCACACAGTAACAACGCGTAGATTCTTCTAACACCGTCGTAGATTCTTCTAACACCGTTGTAAATTCTTCAATCACCTTCGTAGATTCTTTTATCCGCCGAAAGAGGTGATAACGTGAATTTTAATCCACTGTGAGTTTATATCCACCGTGAGTATTTATTCCACCGTGAGTATTTATTCCACCGTGAGTATTTATCCACCGTGAGTATTTATCCACACCGACGCTATTCCACCGTGAGTTTTTATCCACCGTGAGTTCTTATCCACACCGACGCTGTTCCACCGTGAGTTTTTATCCACACCGACGCTGTTCCACCGTGAGTTTTTATCCACACCGACGCTGCCACCAATAATGTCAACCCAATCCTTCCGTTGACAATCCTTCTGATTAAATCCTTGTTCTCTTCGTACTTAACGCCTATTTAACGTTCACCTTTTGAACGTTAATTCTACGTATAAGTATAACCTGAATTAATCAGCAACACAGTTTAATATCTTTTCAGTTTAATAAGAAACAAACAGACAGAACTCAATTCGATTACAACTCAACTAGTCAGCCACACTACTACAGCGAACACACTCGAATTCAAACTTCTCTAGTCAGCATAATTCTTCGCGCCTCTTGACACACCTGTCTTCTGTGCGCATAAGCGAAATCTTATAATATACATATAGCGCGCCGCTGCCCAGATCGGCCGGCCGCGCGTGTCACTAAGACAGTACAATTAAACGTTATGCATTTATCATATATACATATACACGTGAAACTAAAGTAAGCGCACTAAATATATACGCTAATATCTCGCACTGCAAGACTGTACACAAAACTCAGTTCACAGCTTCACTGCCAAACTCAAGCAAGTGGGCTACCTTTCCGACAGTGCGCTGACTGTCGCGGAACGAGTTGGTCAAACCGAGCACCGACTCCTCCAGGCGGTAATATGGAATTCTGACCACGTTCTCAACAGTCTCTTTCCATCTAGAGTTAGTCTGCGCCCATGGCTTAGACCTCGTGCCCACCCCTTTCAACTCCCACCGAAAGATGACAAAAACTTTATACCTCGTAATCTATATAATGACATCTACTGAACGATTCAAAATTTAACAGCAATATTTATAGGTTATTTCTCGAATCTGTTATTATTCTTTCCTTTAAGCTAACTTTCAATCAGTGTTACTTGTCCACGGTTGCGGTTTGTCAACCAGTACATGATCAATAATAAAAACGAATATGATGATTATGATATTCAGTGGCAGACTGCTCGTGAACTCTCGCGCCGGCAGACAATAACAACACAAATCATTTGGTCTAATCCAACGCAACATATAGTGGTTCTAAGTAATTTTATAACAGGGAATGAGAAGTATTGGGGGGAGGGCGAAAAGTCACAGAAAATTAATTGATTAGCAATGAAAAACAATTTGACTTGTGTCATGGGGAGAAGGCAACACAGTACGTATACTCTGCACAGGGCCCAAAATATCCTAAGGCCAGCGCTGCATTTCGTAGTGTCGATGTAATCACAGTATAAATAATTGTAATTATCTATACTGTGATGTAATTTAAGAATGCATGTAGTAAGACAGTTTGCAGCAGAATTCGCTTTATGCAAATATTTAAATAGGCCTAATACAAGGCACTCAAAGTTGTATTCGAACAAATTTCCATTCCACATACAAATGCGGTAGGCCTAAATGAAAGGAAACATAATAAATCATTTCAAACATTTCGATTTAACTTATTTCTTATTTCAAGAAGACGCCAATATATGTTTTAATTATAGGCTATTAATTGAGATGGTAAAAGTGTTCCTTCCTACTTAATCGATCAATAGTCATCGCGACGTATTTGTAATAACTGACAAATGACAGAGTATACTATAGGCCTAATATTTTCCGGTGAAAGGGTGACATCATCTTCCGAAAATTTGTCCAAAGTATAAAAAAGTACAGGACGTTTTATCATTAGTAAGGCATATTTTATTTTTTGCCAAAATCTAATCACGTCCATGTTCAATGCAAAACACGCACTTGTAGGCCTACATTAAATTTTAAGGTCAAGTCCATGGAAAAAATAATCGTATCATCGGCAAAACAATCGTAGAGTTACAACTGGAACAGAGTTGGGCATATCATTTACACACAGAAGAAAAATAAATCCCTGGGCTAAACCACAAGGTACTATAAGCTCACAGGCGTCCGGAGGGAAGGGCAAGAGGGCATTTGCCCCCTGGATTTTGCAAATATTATAAAAAAAATAAAATCTTTTGATCATCATGATTATTACAACAATCCCAACACGATTTTCAATGCGAAAAACAATTATTTAGGTAAAGTTTTTGATCATTATTTTTAAAGTTTTTTCTATGCAGATTTTTTTAAATGCAAAAACGCCACCAAAAACAATTTTGCCCACCTAAAGAAATTTTGCCCCCTAAAAAAATTCCTGCGGACGCCAATGTATAGGCTTACTTGAACAAGTGTTAACATCGTTAATAGTTACCAATTGTTTTAGATCAGTAGAAACCATTAAACCAAATATATACATGTATACAGACCTCCATCATAGGCAAACAAAAATCTTCCCATTAACAGTTTCAAACGCCTTTGCCAATCACAAAACCCACCAATAACATATTCGTTGCTATCTTATGAAATATTAGGTGTCAATTACATCTTCCAATACTGTGCCTTTAGCATAACTTTCCTAAATTCAAACTGAAATCTGTACAAAACGGAGTATTTTGAAAAATCATTGGGCCCTGCTCGAATATATACAATCGCTTAGTAGGTAATTTACTTCACAGTTGTAAGAGAAAAATTGTCCATAATTTGACAGTAATGCTTCGGTTTCCTTGTCACTCTCATGCGAGTTGGTATACGCTCTATTTTACAAGTAATTATAACATGTATATAGTTTGTATATATACAGGCTGGACAGTATACTTTCAGCACACTGTTATATCAGGCATGGAGAAATTTCGTCAGGCCCGGGTGACTTTCCATGATTTTTACTTAGTCGGTTCAAATCCTGTTTAATAATCAATTAGATTGTGTTTTTAATGATTATGAAATTAGTCACCTTCTAAGTAACGTCAAAAGCACCTCAATTGGCCCGGATGGTTTACCCCCGTGGTTCCTAAGGGAAGCCGCATTTGGTCTTGCGATACCCGTTGCTCATCTCTTTAATCTTTCTCTAGCTCACTCCTTCGTTCCTCCCCAGTGGAAAATAAGTAGAATTTCTCCTGTTCCTAAGATTGCAAACCCTCTCTCTGAAGCAGATTTTAGGCCTATTTCTATAACTCCTGTCCTCTGTCGCATCATTGAAAAGCAAATAGTCATTCGTTTCTTTTATCCTATTCTAACAAATCCTATTCTAAATCAACCTTTCTCTGATCAATTTGCATTTCGCCCCACTGGTTCAACTTCTGCAGCCTTAATAGCCCTAACTCATCATGTCACTCATATGCTAAGCTCTAACCAGTATGTTCACTTGATTTCCTTAGATTTCTCTAAGGCATTTGATTCCATAAGTCATAATCACTTAGCAAAATCCCTCTCCAACTTGCCAATACCTGATAACGTCTATAATTGGTCAATTAATTTCTTAGAAGGCCGACAACATTGTACTAAATTCCAGGATGAATTATCTACTTTAATCCATATTAATGCCAGCATAGTTCAAGGCTCAAGTACAGGTCCTACACATTTCATTGTTTCCATATCAAGTCTTAAAACTTTACATTCTCAAAATATTCTTATGAAGTACGCTGATGACAGCTATCTCTTAATACCTTCCTCTAATAGTTCATCCATAACCTCTGAATTAGAGCACATTGAGTCTTGGGCCAAAACTTGTAACCTGAAATTAAATCATAGTAAAACGTATGAAACGATTTTACACAGACCCAGAGGGAAGTTTACTAATATAAACGCACCTTTACCCACCCCTGGACTCGTTAGAGTTTCTCATTTATCCATCTTAGGAGTTACTATATCTGACAATTTAAACATTTCTAATCATGTTAATCGAATTTGTAGTCAGGCCCGCCGCTCCATATATGCTATTCGCACCTTAGTAGCTCACGGTCTACAAGGACCTTGCCTATATGATGTGGTTAGAGCAACTATCCTCTCACGAATATTGTATGCTTCTCCTGCCTGGTGGGGATTTACTAACCAAAGTGATCGGGTTAAGCTATCTTCAATCATAAGACGACTTATGAGAGGACATTACTTACCTGAAGACAACCCTTCCTATGCTCAACTCTGTCAATCAGCTGATATCCGTCTCTTCTTAGCCATAAGAAGCTTTGATGGTCATGTCCTTCATGGTCTATTGCCTCAAATTAAATCGAACGGTTACCTGTTGCGCCCCAGAGGACATAATTTTACTCTACCTCATTCTGATAATCTGATTAGAAAAAGCTTTATTATTAGGATGCTTTTTGATGTTGTTTAATTAGTAAAACTTCTCAAATTCTGCTACCCTTTTTAGATAATAGTAACTATTATAGATTTAAATTTTCTCTCTTGTTATGATGCTTTGATTTAGTGTTATTAGTAATTTTCTACTTTAAAAAAATTTAAATTTCAAATATTATTATCTTCTTATTACTTCTATGTTTTATATTTTTCTATACTTGTTCACCAATGTGCGGTTCGCTTTTGGTTTATCAATAAAGAATATTAATAATAATAAATAATAATAATAATATAGCTCTACAGTTAGGTACATGGTCAGTTTCCACGAGAATATTTCCGTTATTTATTTATGTTTAATTCAAAGTACTCAGGTAAACGTAAGTATGATCTATTAATGTAGCTGAAGTTCGCGTTATTCTTATAGGCAGTAACTCACGAAGTAACACTATTATTAGGCCTAAGTGTTTCCGTCGTTTATGCATTGTAAATGTAACCCATTAAGTTAATATCACCCATCAATGTACACGGTAAAGCGTCCCCAATATCTTGTTGATATATTTTCTCTAAAACTTTAGTAAAAGGATTTATTCTCTGACCTGGGTGTCAACAAATACCTCCAATCATGTATGCATAGCCACTGACGTTTAATTCCAGGCAAATATATTCAATTTTAATATTAGGCTTGATTTCAGTTTTTACATCTTTATTTATTCATTCCGGATATTTCTATAGCGCCTCTCGAAGTCAACTACTACTCAGAGGCGCTCCCGACTACAGCATTTGATACTGTGCCGGAATTTTCACGCCGAAGCGCCACGAGTAATTGCGAGTGAAGGACTTGCTCAAGGTCCGTACGCAGCGGCTAGAGTGGGATTCGAACCTGCAACCCTCCGGTCACAAGGCGCCGAACTTACCACTGAGCCACCACGCCCCACATCTGGCCTCATTACAGTGGAGTTATGCTGATTAATGTAGATGCCAAACCTACCAACAGCTCCATTACGAGGCAATGCATTAAAAAACAAAATTATATTCATGAAAAACATCCACAGAACTCAAAATTAGTTGCCAAGCAGCACAGAAGCAATGACATCACATTCAAAGTAAATACTGAACAAGCATTGTTTGCCACATAAGATTCCCGATATTAGCAAAATTTTAAACGTTGGCCTAAATAAGGTTTATCGTCGGCCATTCCATTTGACCTATTAAAATCAGAATGTTATCAACAATATTGGTAACATTCATATATTTAAACGACTGAATAAAAATAATCTGATTGACAATTTGCATGATTAGTATATTATAGGGGAACTAGGGGCGAGATGGACCCCTTAAGGAATTTTCGGTTTTAAAAAGCCGCAAATGTGCAACAAAAGAAAAGTTTTTGTTCTACTCCTAGCCCACGAGGTAACATAGCTATGGGCAACACAAATTTTATTGCATTACTTTTGGGGGAGGAGAATTCTCTAATTAATTTTTTTGGTAATTATGGTCCATCTTGCCCCAATGCTGGGGCAAGATGGACCACTGTAATCCGTCATTGGGGCAAGATGGACCACTATAATCCGTCACTTTTCTCTTTTCATTATGGTAAGTTTCCAGGCTATTCTTATGGTTTGGATCCGCTATTCTTTGGGTCCGCTATTCCGGGGTCCGCTATATGTGCCCTATATACATACCTACATACGTACACACATACAGAGATACATACAGAGATACATACATACATACATGTATGTATTTATGTATGTATGTATGTATGCATACATGTATGCATGCATGTATGTATGTATGTATCTCTGTATGTATCTCTGCATGTTTGTATGTATGTAGGTATGTATATAGGGCATATATAGAGGACCTCCAGAAAGTGGACCCCGGAATAGCGGACCCCTGGCATAGCGGACCCCGGAATAGCGGACCCCGGAAATTGGAATAGCGGACCCCGGAATAGCGGGCTGGTACCATTCATATATATAGGGCGTCTGTTATAACAGCTGTTAATGTAGTAAAGAATTTGATGTCGAATAAAAATTGTCATAGGCCTACCACAAGTAGAATTCACACACACCCATTGGGGCAAGATGGATCACAGGGTCCCTCTTGCCCCGTCGGTGACTGATCCAACTCGCCCCATGCAGAAGGTATAAACTTTTCACTAATGAAAACTAATATCCGCTGTGCATCACGCCAATACTGAATTCGTTCTTCAAACACAAAAGGGACTTCTAACAAACTATGCTTTTGTCAAAAGCCTGTCACAATGCGTAATTGAATATTTGAGAAATAACCCTCAACTGAAAATAAGATCAGACAGGGCAAAAATCGATTTTTCTTCATAAAAAACGAAAAACTGTCGTTTCTGTTCGCACTTATAGACAAAGAACCAAGTCGTCAACAGTATTAAAGTATTTCAAACACATTCGGTAGATGACGACACCATAGATAGGTTAAATTGAAGGGATCCATCATGCCCCAGGGATCCATCTCGCCCCTAGTTCCCCTACTATTATTATACTAATCCTGCAAATTGTCGATCAGATTATTTTTATTCAGTCGTTTAAATATACGAATACATTCATCGTTTGTGTGGGCCTAGATTTAATTTCCAAACCCATATTGTAATAAAATATCCAAATTTGTTAATTTATGAAATCGCAGTTCTTTTAAGTCGCTATTCATTACTCTGCGTAATTGCCCAGGTAAATAGGCCTATATAGCAAAACTAAAAGAAACAGAACAAATATGTTAAGCAAAAAGCGTTAGCAACCATGCGTTACGAATTAAAACCAACTAGCCTACCAGGGACGTAACTAGCGTTGGGCTTGGGGGGGCTTAAGCCCCCCCAAACAAAGTTGAAGCCCCCCAAACAAGTCAAGCCGTTGTATGCTTACGGCTAAAATTCGTATGAACACTGTATAAATGTTGCCATGTTCAAGGTTTAAGCCCCCCCAAACGAAAAATCCTAGTTACGTGCCTGTAGCCTACTAAACTAAATAATTCTGAGATGAGGTCACTATAAAAGAAAAGGACAAAAATACATTTCAAATGGTGCAAATGACCTGATAGTCTGATACCCTTTTATGAGTTGAATATCAAACTTCAAGAAAAGTAAGGTTTTGCTGGCAAGTAAATTTAAGTGGCAGATAAATCCGATACAGAAGAGTCCAAAGAGACCATGCGTTTCCCAAGCAATCTACCAGGCGTGGTGAAACCTCTTCCATGAATTTCCACGTAAATTACAAACTCCACAGAACACACCAGTGATATGAATCTTCTTTCAGCTCCACGTGAAACTGATTCAACGAACACTACAGACATATTTCAGCTGGAAGTCATTGAGATTCCAAATAACAGCAATATCAGGACAGATTTTCTAACACATGATCTTTAACACTTTATAGCGAACACATTTTCCCCATACACTGTTCAAATCTATTAAACAATGCAATTGAGTTAAATGCAGATTTTGGCAAAACACACAGGTAGGCCTATAGAGTGAGAAAATATAAAAACAAAATCAATACCACTCTTCTAACAAATACGCATAACCTGGAACAATTGGAATAGTCTATCAAATATTGATAACTCAATCAAATGTGGAAGCAGAAGCAGATTACAGTTGTCAGCAAAAATGATTGCAGATATCCCAGGTGAACGCCTAGTACTTTATAGGAAGGTAGAAGATATTGTTGTTATGTAAACCTCCAATTATTTTATCAATGCGTTGCTGAATGCGCTTGCGTTAATTTTTAATAGTTCTTTATCCAAAAAGTTGAATCTCCTGCCCCGACAACAGAAAACGAGTGACTTCCATTCGTTCTACGTACGAGAAAAGGATGGCTTTAGTGTCTGATCCACCACCGTAATCAAGAATTTTCTTACCCATATTCCCAAACTATCCCAATTGCTTAATTTCTCAAATCGCAGTTGTTCTAAGTCATAATATCTTGATTTTTCATCATTCACCGCCAGAAGCAAATAGCAAAACGAAAAATATACTATAGGAGAAATGTGTTAAAAAATAAAAAAGCGTTAAAAAACCATGCAACAAGAATGAAGTGAGCTAAGTTCGCCCATAAAAATTATGATTAATTACTAAGCATCATTACGAGATGAAAGCACTAAAGAAGAACAAAAGTGCATTTTGAGCAATACAATGACTTGAAACCTTTTTATAAGTTGAATATAAAACTTTGAGGAATGGTCGGTTTGCAAGCAAAATCTTTGGGGAATGAGTAAAAACAATTCCTTGCATTCACTCAGATGTGGAAACTTATTCAGTAAACGAATGAGTTTGAAGAAGGCGTTGTGTTTTGCCCAAACTCTACCAGCTGTCAGATTAATTTCCACACAGATTATACACCGCAAAGAATGGATTTTCCATAAATATTTTAGGTAGAAGAGATTGAGATTCCAAATAAAAGCAACACGAAGAAAGATTTACAAACACATGGTCTTTATCATTTTTCAGAGGAAAGATTTTCTCATAGCCTTTTCCAAATCAATTAAACGGACCACATAATTACGTTTACTGCACAGTTTGACGAAACACCTCTGAATCAATGAACAATGAAAATAGTAAAACAAAAGCCATTTCACTCTTCTAACAAATACACATAAAACTGAAAGACTTTGAATACCGGCAGCTCTATCATACGCTAAATAGTTCGATCTAATCAGAAGCATATTAAAGCTGTATGTAACAATGATTTCAGGTATCCAATTAACACCTTCAATAATCAGTGAACATGTGAATATAACTAGTATTTTATTCCAAGGTGGAATAATTTTATTATAAAAGTTAACATGATTATTATATAAATGTTTGAGTTAATTTTCAGTAATAATCTTAATAAAAACAAAATTGTTTCTTTGGCTCTTGAGTCCCCAGAAAATGGTAATGTCTGAACCTGTTGGACACTCCTGACTTAGCAGGAGGAAATGAGCGCACTACCTACTGGAAAAACACTAGACCGCATTCACAAGCATAATTAGAGCATTCTGACGAATATACCAAAAAAAATATCACGATAGTTTAATTTGTTAAAAAGCAGTTCCTTTAAGTCATAATATCTTGACTCGTCATTACTTATCACCAGAGCCAACTATAACAACAAATCGCAAAGCAGCAATAAGAGAAATGTGTCAAAATAAAAAGCGTAAAAAACCACGCAACACGACTGAAGTGAACTAAGTTTGCCCCATGAGGAGATTAAAACCAATTACTAAGCCAAGTTTTTTAAAGATGACAGTAAAAAAGGAAAAGAACACACATTTATTTTAAACAATAATTATAATGATCCGAGACCTTTTCCGAGTTGATTTCAAGAAAATTATCAGCTTGTGAGCAAAATGTGTGAAGAATGAGTAAATAGCAATAAGTTGTATTCACTCAGGTGTGGCATATTATTCAGTAAACGGACGAGCCTAAAGAAGGCTATGTGATTTCAAACATCATATTAATTAATTAATTTATTTATTTATTTATTCCGGATATTTCTATAGCGCCTCTCGAAGTCAACTACTACTCAGAGGCGCTCCCGACTTCAGCATTTGATACTGTGCCGGAATTTTCACGCCGAAGCGCCACGAGCAATTGCTATGTGAAGGACTTGCCCAAGGTCCGTACGCAGCCTGCTGAAACATATCGCATGCATTTTACATGGATAACAAACTCCAAAGAACACAGCAATGATATCAAGCTGTTTTGGGCCGCGCGTGAAACTGATCCAACGGACTCCCCAGAAATGTTTCAGCTGGAAGTTATTAAGATTTCAAATAACAGCAACACGAAGAAAGGTTTCCAAACACATGATCTTCAATCTTTTATACACTTCACATACATTTTTCCAAACCTGTTTAACCACGCACTCAGGTTTATACACAAAAGTAGGCCTACACAATGAGCATTGAAATATATCAAGAGCACCATCACTCCTCTAAGTCTAACAACTGAAATATAACTGAAATGTAACTGAAATATCTAGAAAAGCTCTATCATAATTTTAATGCTCTATCTACTATTGAAGCAGACGCAGATTACAGTATAGTAAGCAAAAATGATTTAGGATATCCCAGTGCACCTTGAATATTCAGTGAGCATGTATTCGAATCACTTATAGGCTACTTTATAATTACTACGATGATAACAATAATGTTGCTGGAATGTTTGTGTTAATGTAGGCCTACAAATCTCAATCATGACGAAATTGCTTATTTGGCTTCCGAGTTCCAGGTAAAATGATAATGTAGCCCTTTTATCTAAAAACGTTGGACACACCTGCCCTAACAGTAGGAAATCGGTGCTTTTCTTACAGTTCACATATGGGACAAGGGAAACTAGTTCTCCATTCGCAAACATAATTTACCGTGTTCTTATCACAACTGACTAACTTTGGAAATTAAATTAAATTTGAAAAGCTCAGAAAAGTCAGACATCAGCGTCTTACACTTCCAGTGTTTCCGTTTCTTTAGCATTTAACTCATTATATTTATACTATTTAGTAATTCTAAATGTTATAGTAAATTATACGAATATTTATATAAATTATACAGCCCATATTTGATTGAGGGCGTCCCAAATAGATTTATTTCTGAATACGAATTTACTCGAAGCAAATGTCGACTGATATGTATAGGCCTAAATAATGATAACGATACTTTACACAGAAATCAAAGGCTAACTGTACAAACGTTACACGTAGTCTTTTCTTTTATGCAATTACATCTGCTAATATGAGATTACATATTTTTGGCATTAACAGTTTTAATCTTTACCTTTCTGAAAATTTGTTCAAGCTGATCAATACCAATAGTTACTGTCGCTAATAGATTAGCCTCAAAAAGAGCTCAAAAGAATGTAAAGAATTTCCTAAGTGTTTTTAATTCTTCAGAGTTTTCAAATTCACAGAGTAACATTCTGTCATTAATTAAGTTGAACCCCTCAACCAAACGTATATATTATTTTTGTTAAATTTCATATTTAACAATAGGGGCCTAATCTTCACAATGACTAAAATCGTAAATTTACAATGATTAATGATTTTTTAAATTTTCATATTTAAGAATAGGGGCCTAATCTTCACAATTAACTAAAATCGTAAATATACAATGATTAACGATTAATAAAAATCATCGTAATTCAAAACCATTACTAATATTAACAATGATTGATAATTAATAAAACCACAAGCCCACAAACTTAAAATGTTAAAACAATGAATAATGATGATTAGAACTATCAAAGTCAACGCATAATATAAAGGTTTATGTGACCCGCTCTCACTGAAAGCAGAATGAACAATTTACGCTGATATTAACAACAGACTCTTGTTTACGATCGTTGCTTTCCAATTCCTTTACGATCCTTGTGCACGTTTGCTTGTGGATTAAGCTCTCTACTGAACACGGGATTGTTGACGCTGTTCAAAATAAAAATGGAGAAGAAATGTTTTATCTACATTGTATATTTTAAGTATAGTACAACTCAGTACAAGTGCTTATAATTTCATAGTTTTGTTGCAGCTTGTGAGAGAATTTGAAGCTATATGAGCATGGGCGTCCGGATTGGGTGGGGGGGGGGGGCAAGGAGGACATTTGCGCCCCCTTTTTGTATATATTTTACAAAAATTAAATTTTTTGATGATTATGATTATTACAACAGTCCCAACAAGATTTTCAAAGCGGAAAAAACAATTATTTAGGTCAAGTCCTTGATCATTATTTATTTTAATTTGTTTCTATGCAAATTTTTTCAATACAAAAACGTCATTCCCCCAAAAAATTTGACCCCCATAAAAATTTGTCCACCCCCTAAGAAATTCCTGCGGACGCCCATGTATATGGGTCACGTGTAGACATTTAAACAGAGGGGAAGCGCGTATACGAACGAAATGTCATCTTTAGAAGGACTGAAGGAAAGACAGCGGAAAGGAAGGAAGGCATGGAGAACAACTCACCTCATTTGTCCATTGGTCCACCTCGGTAAGATCCTGCTCTCGGTCCTGAAACCAATTTCAAAGTAATTAGTTTCTCTCGTTTACTGGCGCCCACTACTGAATGAAAACAAGAAGACGACAATAGATGAAATAATGCCTACATTCATGCTTGGATGCATCTAACTAGGCCTATGTATATCAGGTCCGTTGCAAGTATATATATATATATATATATATATATATATATATATATATATATATATATATATATATATAGTACAAATAAGTATGTATGATTACATGCATTGTGCTCTTGTCTATAATTGCAGCCTGATTACATAGGTAATATTGTTATTATTAATTAAGTTATTGACTAGGCCTATGTATATGAATCATGGTGGAAATTAATTAATAAATGTCCTACATCACAATTACTGATCATTTATTTTTTTATACAAACTGAAGTCTGTATAAAGTAGGGACCTGCGAATCACAAATTTTCTGTCGAATCGAATCTCGAATCGAATCGGGGGTAAAGATTCGAATGCGAATCGAATCTCGAATCGAATCAGCGGGTACCAAAACCATTTTTTTATATTCATGTAGTGTGAAAGCTATGTGATAGCACAGGCGTACCGCAGTATCAACATCTCAAAAATATTTATGCAGTTTAAAATCATTTAAACTAAACATTAAGCTAATTAACAGAATTAACAATAACACAAATAATTTATGAGTTAAGTAAGTAAGTATATTCTTTATTGTACCAATTGCATAACCACACGTTGGTGTACATTCATCTAAGCCAAGCATGGCAACTTCTTTTAATAGAGGGCCGCCCTAAGACTGTAAGAGCAGCTCTGGGGCCGTATGCCAATCGCAGACTAATTTCTGCAGATTAATTTACCCCAGAAAATGAGACAATATTAATTTTATTCAAAATAAATATTGTGGAATAATTTTTACGGTTAAACTTCAAGTCTAAAGTAAAAGAAAATAATTTTTATGATGAAAACATAATTATCCTAAAACTTACAGTTCTACACTACAATAAAAAAACAAAATATGTTTCAAGTTTCTTCAGTTTCAAAAATACATAAAACTGTTAGTCTGTACAATGCATCCATTTGCTAGATGTGCAATATTTAAGATATAATAATGATTAAGGTGAGATCTGACACTTCTTCCCACCACACTAGTCCGGATTGTTTGCTTTAATGTTCGAAGTGCCAATTCGAAATTCATTGGAGAGATTGTCATCTGCTAGTCTGCATCCTTTTTGCATTTTGTTAGTTTCATCTCTGAGCAGAACTGTTCACGAATTCGTGAATATAGGTGCTTGGAAACAGCGCAACCATTTTCATGGCATGCAATCTATTTGAAGGGTAAGAATCCTGAGAAATGCACAGTTTATACAACTAAATCAGAGGTAGGCCTACTTCACGAAATTTCCTTTCCAATTCACTGTTGCCGAGGGTTTGCTGTCGTCGCTTGCCGCGTCGCACGCAGAAATTCAGCAACCAATCCACGCGCAGTAAACAATTAAAACAATTGGTTTACAACAAAGGGCTAATCATTTTTCCGAAAAAGATTCGAAATTTTTCGAATCATGACATCATTTTCGAATCGAATCGAATACCGCCGCCCGATTCGTTTTCGAATCGAATATCGAAGCTTCGCAGGTCCCTAGTATAAAGTATATATATTTTTTCAATCAGTAGGACATAGTTAGATTTTATAAAATAATAATAATTACTAATCAACATAATACAACATTCAGTATAGTGATAGATAGGATAACGAAGAAAGTATTGTTTAGGTAATAATAGAACTGTGGATATACCTCATCGATTGTCGTAACAACAATGCAGCTGTAAAAACAACAACCAAAATGTTCACAATTAACTCACATTAGAGACTGCTAAGGTTATGGAATACTGAGCGTCTCTGATGAGTTGCACTTGTGGAGGTGCTACGCAAATGTGTAGTAATGTGAATGAATTCTTTGCAGCAACTTCGCAATTTGGAAACACTCAGCTGTTCCCAGTGCAGCCAAGCTTGTGTTTGCAGTGAAAATCTTATATCATTGTCTGAGCATACTCAAATGCTTTTACAAAACTGTCAACAGGATCCAAGCTCATAGGATTCCCACCTGTTAAGGGAATGACGGAATGAAAGAATGAACACACAGTAAAAGAAAAAGGTATGATATGACGTAATGAAACCGAATTTTAAATAAACAAATTTTATTAAATGGTTACTGCAGTTACTAAAAATGGCTAAAGATTTCGATCCTTAGAACGGTGATAAAGCAGTTTTGAAACTGGCATGCCATGTGAAAACCATGAAAAGGCCACATCTTTACGAAAAATCCACTAACTCCTACGACGCCTTTATCTAATCTTGCACCAGTATTGACACCTTATTGAACCCTAAATCTTCTATAGTGTTATTCCAACAACAATAGGAATTCTATAATCACAATAATTTCGACAGAATGAGTCGATATCCGAGAGGCAGCAGAGACCTCAGGATGGGTTACAGAGGATAATCTATAAAAGATAAGGTTTAAGGCCATACGTTATAACTATATCAGAAAAATGATAGAACAGACGTACATAGGCACTTAATCCTCTAGCTTTGGACCGTGATGGGACTCTGTACTGTTCATTCAATTAAAGTTTAGAAAGCCTGTCGTAGCTAGGTAGGTTATGAAATGGCCAGGGCTGTAGTGGAGCGTATACGCGGGTATACAGCGTATACTTACCTCTAGAGAAATTTGAGAGCGTATACTCACGAGGGTATACGCGGGTATACAGCGTATACTTACCTCTGGGAACGAAAATTTTTCAAAAATGAGAGGTTTTTAGAGGTTTTTAGGGCGAATGACTAAAAAAAAAAAAAAAAAAAAAAAAGGTCATCAACTTTTTCAGAGACAAAATCGTAAAAAGTCTGAAAATTTTCTGAGAATTGGTGAAAAGTCAGAAATTTTTCCTAAAAAAAGTCTTCAAATTTTTTTTTACACCGCTGGTCACCGCTAGCGTATACTCACCTCAAATTTTACCACTACAGCCCTGGAAATGGCACACTAGATGAAAGCGGGCTGTGAATAACATCCGACGACTAAATACAGTAATACACAACACTAATACATAGACGCTATAAAAATGTTCAGGAACATTACATAGGCCTAATATAATTGTATTCAAATCAATTGCCACAGAGCATCTCTGTCAAGTGGCAAAAACTGCGAACGCTGCTATTAACGAAAGATTTACTATTATCAGAGCAAATCCAGTCAAGTGAAATTGTCAAAAACTGAACTTACGGGTTGTCTTGGTCGTCATCGTCCTTCATATTGTTGTTATTCAGTGCTAAGAAAAGGAAGCATTTCACAACATAAATTAAAAGTAATTGAATCTGTTTGCTCCTGAAAAAGGAAAGTCATGAGTTCGTTGCAAAATACACATACGTAAATATTGAACCAACGAACAACACCATTAAACTTCACTCCAAATATCTACACATTGTCCTGTTAAAATGCTTATAGGCCTAGGGGGAGATGCCCGAATTACTCGGAAAATATTTTAGTTATCTGAGCACTGTTTGTTTACCGATCATGAAGTTTGAGATCTGAATGACTTTAAAATATTAAGCGGTACGTAGTGCATGCGCACTTTTGTCAGGTGCTTAAAAGTATTAAGTGTCTAGATGCATAGCCTACAGACATATAGGCCTATAGCCTACATGTAATATGACAACATGCAATTGATTACAAAGTTACACCTTACAGATGTCATTGAGTTGTTTGGTGATGCCAACGGACGATTGTGCCACCTTCAATAAAAATAACAGTAATTCAATAAAAAAAAATTCAACACAAAACTATAAAGACATTGAACTCTTCTAGAAGTACACAAGATACGTCTTTAGATCAATCGGGTGTGTCATCATCCTCTAAGGCTTGTTCCCATCTGGAGCGTTGCCGTTCCACAACAGTCAGCCAACCTTCCCTGTTCTGGGCTCGCGTCCAGGCCGTGTGCAACCCATAGTTCAGAAAGCACAGGTAGGCTTCCACTGCTCTCGTCCACGTGTGACGAGGTCGTCGAAGTGGTCTCCAACCTCTTCGAGAAGGTTGGGGGCGGAAATCATTGCTCGCAAGGCCCTGACGTGGTCCTGGTCACCATCGCAGGGCGCAGTGTCCGAATAGCCTGAGCCTCCTTGCCTGGATCATCTCCGACACTGGGAGATGCATTGTGCGGCGGTATAATCCCGCGTTTGTTATATGCGTCGTGTTAGGAATGCGCAGTATCTTCCTGAGGCTCCATTGCTGGAAGGCATTCAGCTTCTTCTCCAGATTCTTGGTAAGTGTCCAGGTCTCTGCTCCTACAGAAGGGCGGACAGTATGTATGCCTTGAGTAGGCAGAGTTTCGTGTCTAGCCGGATGTTAGTGTTCCAAATGCCTCGCTGTAGGCTACTCATGCATGACCGGGCCATGGCTATGCGCCGCCGGGTATCTGGTCCGCTGCCTCCATCAGCTTCGATGTGGGGCCAAAGTAGGAAAATCGACGAACCAGTTCCATCTGGTTTCCTGCCACCTGCACGTGGTATGGTACGTGTTGCGCTGTAGTCTGGATTTATGTTTTGGGCCAGTTGATCTCAAGTTCAAATTTATGCTCTTCTTGGTCCATTATCTCCAGGGGCGCCGCCAGGCTTTAAAAAATTGGACGCACACCCCTCCCGTCTCCCCCATCCACACCCTTCCTCTGTCTGCCACTTGTAGTCATACACTGAAAATGACTCAGAGTGACCCATAAAAGTACAGTATAACACATGCATATGATATCATATGATATTATTTATACATACTGTATGGTAAACCAAAATTGCACAGTGAAATTGTAAAAAATATCGATACGATGCCTAATCCTTGTGTGGATTTGATTTGGTGGGTGGACGCACGTGCGTCCAGTGCGTCACGCTGCCGGCGCCCCTGATTATCTCCAAGGATAAGACCAGTGTTTCGAGCGTATCAGCAAGAGGAGCCACGGCATAGTCCAGATCAGTAAACCAATGTTTACTGCAGGGCTGTAGTGGAGCGTATACGCGGGTATACAGCGTATACTTACCTCTAGAGAAATTTGAGAGCGTATACTCACGAGGGTATACGCGGGTATACAGCGTATACTTACCTCTGGGAACGAAAATTTTTCAAAAATGAGAGGTTTTTAGAGGTTTTTAGGGCGAATGACTAAAAAAAAAAAAAAAAAAAAAGGTCATCAACTTTTTCAGAGACAAAATCGTAAAAAGTCTGAAAATTTTCTGAGAATTGGTGAAAAGTCAGAAATTTTTCCTAAAAAAAGTCTTCAAATTTTTTTACGCCGCTGGTCACCGCTAGCGTATACTCACCTCAAATTTTACCACTACAGCCCTGGTTTACTGTCTGTTGAATACAATGCGATATATGCGAACATTTTAATATATAAATTTAAGCTTAATGGCTATAACTCAGGCGGCACAGTTTAGGACGGATTGGAACTGGTGCAAACGGAACTCTGGCAAGTCACAAAGTTCAAATTACAATAATCCAAGCGCGTTAAGATTTATACGAGTGAAGGAATGACTGGTAGTTTGCCCCGTAAAGACAGTAGGCCTAGGCTATTATGGTGCAAATGGTAGCAGGATCTGTAAAAGGAAGTTCACGTGATCAGGAGTCGATACTTCTCAATCCAAAAGCTGTTGATCCCAATAATGAAAATGTAACCTTAGCAGTGCACTTTCGTGAAACTTTTCTGACGCCTTGCTTGTGCCAAGCCATATACACTGCGTCTTTTTCGGATTCAGCCGCAGGTGATGGCTGATGATGGCATCGACAATATCGGAATGTGCCTCCCTCTTACGCTACGGACATTCTCCATCTCAAACCGCAGTCCAGCGAGTTTGGCTGTAGCCTAGGCCTAGCCTATACCGTCGATGGCAACTTCTGGCAGCTATTCTGACCAGAACCGTTCACTGGGACCATGGATGCCAGATATGCAATCCTCCTAACTGAACGTGCCATGTAAGGAGCTACATAAATTCGTAAATTGTAACTGTAATTCTGAATATATTATATATCATCACTTTAAGTGAAACTCTTCAAAAGCAAGTAAGAAAGTAAGTAAGTAGCCTTTATTTGCATCTGACATGCGCACATGCATTACCCTTCAACCTGACAACACGAAACAACAATCATCACATATGCCATACAACGACACAACAGCATATTATACACCACCTGGTTCTCAACGGAAGGGCGTCGATCCTGGCTCTCTACAGAACCACGTCTGTCATCGGTCTCCGTGGAAGGGCGGCGCCACTGGCTCTGTACCGAAGCTCGTCGAGACTGGGTCTGTATGGAAAGGCGTCGACGAGTCTCAGCGGAGTCCGTTCCTCCTGGAGCGAGCGTGGAGAGCTGAACCATGTCTTGGGAAGGGCGTCGACGGGTCTTATCGTTATCCATTCCTCCTGGTGCAAGGCAGTTGTGATGAACCGGGTCTGCAGAGGGGCGCCGACGAGTCTTCTCGTTATCCATTCCTCCTGGTGCAAGGGTGGGTTTTTGAAACATATCTGTGGAAGGACGTCGATCTACTCCAACTGGGGAAAGACATGAGTGATGAACCGTCTCTGCAGAAAAGCGACGCTCTTCCTGGATTGACACTGCCGAAGCGCGACGCGAATTATTCCCGAAATCTCCTCCTAGATAGGCCGCCGCTGATGGGCGACGGTCTTGCTTGGAACCTCCTGGGGCAAGGCCGGGCTTAATCACCCCTGCGGAAGGGCGACGGGCTTGCCCTCCCGCTGGCGATAGACAGGCCATCTGTCCGGAAGACTTCATGGGTCCTTTAGCGTCGGGAGAAAGAGTGAATATGACATACAACAAACACAAGCACAGACGTATAATGTGGGTCATTATCCGAAATGTTACAAATTTCGTCTCCGAAAAACACAAAAAAATGTTTTCCCAAAATTGGTTGTTTTTTTAGTCATGTACATAGTTAAATTTAACTAATTTGAAAGAAATCCACTATATTTTAAATCATAAGTTAATTTATTTTCAGAATTTATAAAGTCAAAACTCCTCTTTTTTCATTTCAGTCTGCCCTTTTTGTGTAATCATATTTAATCACAGGGATCTGAAATATTCCTCCGGTGCTCATAAAATGGCAATTTCTTAAAAGTAGATGATACTAGTATTAAGTAGGAATACAACAGGCCTTTCCTTCACATAATGTATTAGTCTGGTGTCAAGAAAATAAGACATTTTTCAAAATTATTCTAAAAAAGAAATATTATTTTCAGCTACAGAAAAAATCTGCGCAGCATTAGCTATAACTGTGTGTTATATGCATTAGATACAAGTTGAACAACATTTTAAGAGTTGCTAGTAAATTCTAATTACTTGCAATTTATTTTTATATCAAATTATTCACAAAAAATACAAGTAATTAGCAATGCGTCATTACCATCCACGAAAAGATGGGACTGTCATGAGAACATAGCAAAAATCTGATGTATACGGATGGTAATGATGAAAAACAACCGCGGATGGTAATGACATAATGATGAAAATCCTAACAGCTGTCAAACATTTTCACGTGAATTATTCCATCAGGTAAGTAATTTCAATCAGTTCAACAAAAGCGGCAAATAAAATAAGTTATCAATGTGGCAATCTACCTAAACCAGGAAATACAACACTAGATGGTAATGAAACATAAATTTACTTCTCTTGTAATTTAGAACACACAAACTTAAATTAAAAGTAAAACATTAAGAATTTCAACACAAATATGTGTGATTCCATTAATAGTTGACAATATCTTGTTCCTGATGTTTTTCTTTTAGTAAGTAGGCACGTTCTCTAAAAGTTATAGGCTTAAAAAATTGAGATGGCTATGATGCTTATTTCTATGGACAAGTGTAAATAAGCCCAAAAAGAAATAAGAAATGAGTCTAAATGTTTAATTATTGCATATGCTAGCTACTAATTAATGACCAGTGCTTTTTTTCAGCCGGAACGCGCCGGAACGGCGTTCCGGCACCTTTTTCAGCTACTAAAAAATAATTAATTTTTTAAAATAATTAAAACAATAATTTAGTTATTTTAATTTAATTTAAGTGTTTTAGAACTGTTTTCAGTGTTTATTGAGACCCCTCCCAACCCCCAATCCCATTTTTCTCGTGACTTTAGCCCGCCCATAATTGTTGCGTTCCGGAACCTTTTGTTCCGTTCCGGAACCTTTTTTTCTAGAAAAAAAAGCACTGAATTAATCAAAATAATACACCTTTGTTACAGGTTGTAATGGAATAAATTTGCGTAGAAGTTGAATTTAATGCAGTGTACACCGTCTCAGACAGAGGATGGTAATGATATTTTGTATACATTTAGTAATTTTTATAAATTTCCAAAATCTAGCAGCTACAACAATTATGGGAAATGTTAATCTGCTCATTCTTTGAAGGATAGGCAAAAAATTTGAAGAAATTATCGAAAAAACTTTTTAAAACCAGCATGGTACATAAATTCTGCACTTTTCGGATAATGACCCATGTATACATGCATGAACGCATACATTGTCTGATTCCTGGCAGGGCATCAACATGTTTACAGTCATTAATGGTCACAACTAGTAGACTACGTCATAACAGGTGAATTTATTACATGTCAGCCAAATACAGTAAATAATGCCCTGCAAAAGCTGTTTGAATGCCAGACAATGCTAGAACATTCCGGCGGCGACTGGAGCGATTAATGACGATCTAGACCACGAACAACAAAACACCTTTATGCTGATCAACAGGTAAGTAAATTATCACCTCAGCCGACCTTGAACTAGGCTAGTGATTCACACAGTAACCCTGCAAGCATACCCACACGGAGCTCATATAGGACCCATATCCCCATATGGGACTCTATAGAGCCTGTATATTGGTCCCATAAATGCCCATGGAAATGCTGACAAAACAAATCCTCAGTAAATCTGCTAGCTCTCTACCCGCGATTTAAATCGAATAACTGTCGCAAATGCATTGTCAGTACCAGATTTGCTTGTTAGTTTAGGAATGGACAATTGGACCTGTTCTAATTATCAATGCCCTTATAGGTCAAATAGTTTTAAAATAAAACCGACCCAAGGCAACAAGTTTTGAAATTGACAAGTAATACGGCTGTAGCCTACATCGTTGACTGTGATCATAACTGTGAGAAAACAATACAAATTTCATGAACACGAGCAAACTCTTAATGCGCCAGACTATCTTCGTCGGCTCACCCTTTCCAATCTGCAAAACTATAAACACGTTTAAGTAAAATCCAGTCTTGTTGTCAAGACCTTAAACCTCAAGACCAAGACTTTGAACCTCAAGACTAAGACCAAGACCAAGACTTTGAATTTCAAGACCAGGACCAAGACTTTGAACCTCAAGACCAAGACCAAGACTTTCAACCTCAAGACCAAGACGAAGACTTTGAAACTCAAGACCGAGACCAAGACCCAAAAAATCACAATCATATCCAGATTTTATACCTATCTCGGTAGTACCTGTACTTTCCAGACTTGTTGAGCGTGAAGTTGTTCTTAAATATCTTTATCCTCTTCTCTGTGAACCTCACTACATCAACAACTTCTTAACCAATATGCTTTTCGACCTACTGGATCCACAACTTCGGCTCTTATTGCAATTTTACACCAAATCTGCAGATTATTATTAACTCAGCCTACTGTAACTCTTGTTGCTCTTGATTTTCTAAAGCTCTTGATTCGGTTCGACATGTTACACTAGCTCAAGAACTGTCCCGACTTAACCTTCCTGATAATATCTATAACTGGGTAATTGATTTCCTTGAACAATTTCATATCACAAAGTTTGCTGGTAAATTATCTTTACTCAGGATAATAAATGCTAGTATTATTCAAGGATCAGGATTTGCACATAGGCCTATTGCTTTCATAGTTAATGCCTCTGATCTTCATCCACTTTATTCACAGAACTTGATGAGTAAATAATGCTGATGATACATACCTCATCATTACTTTACTCCAAGAACTGGATTCTGTACTAAGAAATCATGTGAAATGATTTTTACTCGCCGCTCTACGGGTTTTGATCTCCGACCACTTCTACCAGACATTACTCGAGTTACTTCTATGATAATTCTTGGTGTCAAATTGTCAATATTACTGATTTAAAGTCAACTTCTCATATTATTGATATTATTTGTACATGCTCTGGTTCTTTACAAGCACTTAGAGTACTTACACCACGGTTTATCTAATGCATCTTTATATGAAGTTGCTGATGCTAGACATTTGTATGGCGCCTCCGCTTGGTGGGAGTTCGCCTCGTCCGTAGATCGAGCCAAGATTGATCGCCTAATTCGGAAAATGAAGCGGTTGGGTTTCCTAGCCCAAGATTTTCCTTCGATTTATATTCTTGTTAAGCAAGCTGATCAAAGACTTTTTCGCTCTATTAAACTTATTCCTTTTCATGTTCTGTATTCCCTATTCCCCCCAACAACCAGACTTGTTGTCCTCGAGACCACGGTCTTGGTCTCGAGTGCACTCGAGTTCGTTTTTAAAAGTCTTGGTCATGGTCTTGGTCTTGAAACCAAAAGTCTTGGTCTTGGTCTTGGTCTTGAGGTTGAAAGTCTTGGTCTTGGTCTTGAGGTTGAAAGTCTTGGTCTTGGTCTCGCAAGACCAAGACCAAGACCGGCTGTCAATATGAACAGTCATTTAACAAAAACTCAAGAATTAAAAAAATTATCAAGCCTGTTTGCATCATAGCCTGCGACAAATACCTACGGATGGATACAATTAAGTCTTGTTGGTCAGGAACACCCATTTGCAGCAGCAACTAGGCTAAGTTATGTTGTATTTGGAAGTCCTGCCGAGACTTTTTCTGAGCCAGACCATGATAAACCATGGGAGGATTTTAAAAAGGCTCACGATTTGTACATTTAAATCCAGTGCTTGAAAAGCTACGGTGTGTGCCAGGACTTCAGCACCTATGGAAAGCATTTTTTTCACATGACGAAATTTGTATGAGGCCCCACAAGGCACGTCTTGGTCAGAAAAATCTGAGCGAATTGGTTTTTATAAAATACAAAAGGCATTTGGAATAACATTTTGCATGAAGGACTTTTGTAAATACGAAATCGGAATTCTCTGCAGTCTGCATTTAAAGTTCTAATTTGCTTGAATAAAATAAAAGACTCACGTTTTCATTAAAATACGAGTAGTACGATTTGACAATTTTTTTATAAGGAAAAGAAGTCTTGGGCTGAATGTGATTTTTTGGGTCTTGGTCTTGGTCTCGATGTTCAAAGTCTTGGTCTTGGTCTCGAGGTTCAAAGGCTTGGTCTTGGTCTTGAGGTTCAAAGTCTTGGTCTTGGTCTTGAGGTTTAAGGTCTTGACAACAAGACTGCCAACAACTGTATTACCTTATGATCTTCGGCCTAGACCTCATAACTCTTCGCTTCCTGCTAAAGAGAATAGAAATTTTATTTCTCGTATCTTGTTTAATTGTTAACTTCATTTATTATTCTTTGATATTGTTTTTACTTGTCTTTTATATGTACCCTAATGTGGTCTGTCATTTGGTTTTTGAATAAACGAATATATAGGGGCATATATATATATATATATATATATATATATATATATATATATATATATATATATATATATATATTCCTTACTTTAAAAATTGTCAAGTCGGACTACTCGCTATTTGAATGAAAACACGAGTCTCTCATTTCTTTCAAGCAAACAACTCTCAATCCAGACAGCAGAAAATTCCTTTTTCGTATTTACAAAAGTTCTTCAAACGAGTCTTGGTCTTGGTTTTGCAAGACCAAGACCAAGACTTTGAACCTCAAGATCAAGACCAAGACCAAGACTTTGAACCTCAAGACCAAGACCAAGACTTTGGTCTCAAGACCAAGACCAATAGGCCTACTTTAAAAAACGAACTCGAGTGCACTCGAGACCAAGACCTTGGTCTCGAGGAAAACAAGACTGGTAAAATCAGTAGCTTTTCTAATCAGAAGAATTGTCACGTCATAAGCAAGCTACCTATCTGCTTTCTGACAGCTTGTCATAAGCAAGCTACCTATAGCTTTCTGACAGCTTTACATGAGGATGCTATATGCTGTGGGGCGTGGTGGCTCAGTGGTATATTCGGCGCCTTGTGACCGGAGGGTTGCAGGTTCGAATCCCACTCTAGCCTCTGCGTACGGACCTTGGGCAAGTCCTTCACTCGCAGTTGCTCGTGGCGCTTCGGCGTGAAAATTCCGGCACAGTGTCAAATGCTGTAGTCGGGAGCGCCTCTGAGTAGTAGTTGACTTCGAGAGGCGCTATGGAAATATCCGGAATAAATAAATAAATAAAATATATGAAGCGGCCTAGTATGCCCAATGGACAATAAATATAATATAAATGGGGCATATTTAAAACGAATATTAGCAGTTAATATTAACATAATCTGCATAAACAAGCTCAAGTTGCTGTACACCAAATTGCTGTTTGCAATATTATTAGTTTCAATAAAGAATATTCTATTCTATTATGTCCTGTAGGCCTACCTTTCGACATGACTCTCGATCCGTTAACTTATACAGAGAACGCAGGTCACTGAACGCAGAACGTAGACGCCGAAGAAACGTTGTGCGCGAGTGGTCACAAGAAGAACTCTACCTAGGCCTATATAAGTATTATTGTGAATGCTGTTTTGAAGTCCTATAGCAATAAATCAAGCCACGGGTGGCAAAGAAATTCTAGTTATGTAGCGCTTTGAAATTTATCACCATCGCAATTGTTGTGAACTGCGCAGTACATTAGCTTGCACCAATAAAGCACTGTTGTACCTACTGTAATTCACAAATTGTGTCTGCACGTTAATTGGCAAAAACTTGCCCATTACTTCGCCTCTCACTGTCCAATTTAAATAATCCTACGGGTATACCCACAGACGTCAAACCCCTATTGGCCAAACGAAGCAAGAGGGGTAGGCCTATGCCCGCAAACCCCAATGGCCCAACGAAGCGGTCGTGTTGACGTACGGGAGCAAGGTACCATGCAGGATCTCCACGGTTGGAAAAGCGAAATAATCGGCGACCTGACTGAGCTTAAACCGACACAAACAACTTTTGTATGTGTGATGGCGCAGAGCCAACCAACGAAGTCTGTCCAAGGAGGAAGATCTTGAATTTGATTCTGACCTTGAGCGATATAGCTAGAACCAGTGGAGTGTAGGCCTATCTTTCATTTAATGCTGAGATAGAAAATTTTGGTAGATTGGCCACTAGCCGAGCGGCGCAGTTCAGAGGGGTTGAATTTCGGTAAGCCTGCAAAGATGGAATTATAGTTATGTAGACCATGTGCTTCAAGACGAACAGTGAAGCAAGGCCATTGCAGCGCTAAACGATAATTATGACCAATACGCCATATTGATCGAAGCTGGCAGAAGCATGACCTGCACATCAAATTCACGCCATGGACATCTCTCCGTCGATGATCAAGAACTCCAAGGTCACTAACAAGGCGTTGTGAGACCCAATCCAGGAATGAATACCGGAGTTCCTGTCGTCTGCACTCCACTGGAAGTTACTGTACTTAGTTACAAGATCCTAATTTACCCATGCTCCCCATCCTTACTGACCGTATTATGTAGACGTTTCTTTTTTGAACGGGGTTTTAGTCAAATTACTTGGATACGGAATTTTCGTATACTCGCTCTTCCTTTGCATTTTGTTTTACAAAGTTTTGAATGTATCTTATTCGAAAGATGACTTTCGCGCTTAAGCCTAATAATTATTTGCTTAAAACTAGTAATCCACTTCAGGAACAAAGGTCAGGTTCTCGCATTCAGTTTTCATTGCAATTTCACTCTTTCCTTTTACTTCTGGCAGTGTATGCTGCGATAAATCCAGGTCCGACTTCAATTCACATCAGTTTACGTATGTATAGCATATAATATATTGACTGTGCACTAATAGGCTCAGTCTTCCAGAGTTTATTGCGCATTCGCCTAGAACTTTCCTTACTGCTGATCATGCATCTTTTCCCCGTACTTTGTTTCTGCTCTTTCGTTGGCTGGTGATATTGAAACAAATCCTTAACCAGTCAGGCTCCAAAACGTGAATATCGGCCTATTATATGCTCTTCGCATGCTAATAATTCTGCTGTCCTGCATAACTTCATTTTAAGTATTCCTTATACATACTTGTTCTTAAACGAGACTTGGTTTGAATCTGATGCTACAGTACATTGGCGTTCATCTCAACTTTGAATTTTGTATCGAAAATTCTTGAACAATCTTTCCGTTAACAATAGAGCTGTCCCTTTAAACTCTGCTAACTTACTTTCTCTAGGTATGTGAATACGCACGTGTTCTGCAGATCCGTTACACAGCGCTTGTTCATAGCAGTTTTGAGGGGTTCTTTAAAAGTCCAGATATATGCATATAGTGCAGAGGCAGTACCTTTGCTGGAGATCACCGAGGCCGACCCCGGCCCAGTAACTTGAGATAATTTGCATTTATAAACTAGGCGTTAATTTTGGTGTTCTGCTCGAACATTCGATTTAACAATTTCTTATTTTAATTGTAAAGATGTCAATAAATCTCTTAAGCTTATTCATGATATGGGGAATGCATTTTTTACAACTTAATAGATCATCAATAGTTATTCCGAGATTCTTGTAGTAATTGACACGTAACAGGGCAATATTATCCAAATGAACGGATAAGATCGTCTCCCGACAATGTTACCAATAGGCATAAGACCTGTAGGAGTTTCTGTCATTATAAAAGGACTTTTGTTTGCCAGAAACCAATCATATAGGTTGTTTAGTGCAAAACATGTAGTAACATATACTTTGACGTACACTTCAATTCAATTACATCAAGCAATTAGGTTTACTGCACTGTTTGCCAACATGCAGTAGCTTTCGTAGTGATCAATGAAAATATACGACAACCAAAATAATGTTACCACTCTTCTAACAAACAGACAGACTTTAATAGTTTTATATATAAATTTTAAAAGCTCTTCTGTTGAAGCAGAAACGTATCACAGTTGTAAGGAAAACTACTTTTAGATATGTCATTAGCTTCTTTAGTATTCAGTCAACATTGAAATATGTAGTACTTTATTCCAAGGTATGAGAATTATTATTAAAATTACTACAATTATTATATAGGTGGAATGTTTTTGTTACTTTTAAACTATTATCTAAAACATGACGACATTTTTTCTTAGACTCTGAGTCCCCAGATAATGGTAATGTGACCCGCCATCCGACAAGGTGGGACACACCACCCAAACAGCAGGAAATGAGTTCCTCCACTATGTACCACAAACAGGAAAAGGGAGACTTTAGTCTGCCACTCAAAACATAATCAAGAGCATTCTGACCCATATTCCAATAAAATATACCAATTTATCAAATGGCAATTTTTATAATTCATAATATTTTGATTCCTTGTTACTCAGCACCATCTGTACTTCACAGCAAAAAGAAAGAAACAATATGAAAAATATGTCAAAAGAAACAGCACTGCAAACCAATCAGCACAAAAGAAGTGCTAAGTTAACCTCACGTAATATCCAGCAACTAAGCAAAGTCATTTGCAGGGTGAAATTACTGAAAACGAAAAAATTACAGAAAGTCCAAATCAAACAATATAATGACCTGAGACCTTTTTCATAACTTGAATATCAACTTCGAGGAGAGGGTCGGTTAACAAAATGCAGAGAAATTAATAAAACAATTAGTTGCATTCCCTCGGAAGTCGAAGATGATTCAGAAACAGATGATACTCCATACGAATTTCAACCGGAACATATTGGGATTTTCAATAATAGTTACATGAAGAAGCTCTGCAAATGCATGATCTTTAACATTTTGCCCAGAACATATTTTCTCAAAAACTTTCCAAATGTAATTAGGTTTATAGCATGGTTTGGCAATACACATGATGAAAACTATAGAAAGAAAAATTAAAGTAACTTCTAACAAATGGGCACAACCGAAATGCTTAAAATAGCTCCATCTTGCTTTGAATAGCTCTACCTAATGTTGAAGCAGAAGCAGATTACAGCTGCATGCAAAAACGATTTCAGAATTACCAGTGTACCTTCACAATATGTCGTATTTTCTCTAAAAGGTAGGAGAATAATCATTTTAATTACTACAGTAGATTACATAAATGTTGTTGGAATGTACATTTAATTTTCAATTATCATTTTAAACATGACAAAATTGTTTCTTTGGCGCCTCAGTTCCTAGAAAAATTGATTCCTCATAACTCATCACAAAGGCACTTACACTTAGCATAATGCAAAAAAAGTATACGTGAAAACAAAAAGCATAAAAAATATTGGCATGAAAAAGTTCGCCCCATAATGTCATTGAAGCCAACTACTAAGTAAACTCATATTTAGATATGAAATTACAAAACATGAGAAAACGGCAAAAGTGCATATCGAAAATGACCTGAAAACTTTGATGAGTTGAACATAAAACTCAAAGGAATACATCAGTTCGTTAGAAAAATGTATGGAAAATGAGTAAACAATTAGTTGCAGACTTCAAAAGTGAGATTATTCAGTAAACCGATGAGTTTAAAGAAGTTTTAATGTGTTTTCCAAACATGCTACCAGAGTTGCTGAAATCTCTTGTATGAATTTCCACACAGATTAGAAACTCCAAAGAACACAACAATGATATGAAGCTTTTTCAGCTCAATGTGAAACTCATCAAACCAATGTCCTATAAACATCTCAACTGAAACTTATTGAAATTACAGAGAACAGTTACATGAAGAACACTTTACAAAATATCTCGCTTCTCGTTTATTTCATCATCTATAAGACTGCACAGAACACATTTTCCCACATACTTCCAAGTCTATTTAATTATGCATCTAGGTTTATTTCCCTGTCTGGTAATACACACAAGTGCATAGTGAGCAATGAACAATTTAAAAAAGCAATATCACTCTTCTAAAAAATACATATCATCATAATCGCAATCAGAAATTCAAAATTTCTAAAGCGCTACTCTAATGCTAAGTGTAAAGCATCAGCTTATTCACGAGCGCTGCCAGCTTATTCATGAGCACTTAAATACACATCCAATGATCACATACAACTGAAATACTTCAAATAGCGCTGTCATATGTCTAATAGCTCTATCTATTGTTGAAGCAGAAGTAGTTGTAAGAAAAATGATTTCCAATATCCATTTGCACCTTCATTATTTAGTGAACATGTCAATAGCTAGTAGTTTATCCATTGTAGAATTATTCATATTTACAGTGATTAGCAATTAATACAAATCATGTAAAGCATGATTATTCAAAACCACTACTAATATTAATAACGATCAATCATTAATAACACCAAAAGCCCACATACTTAAAATGTTACAACAATGGATGATAATTAATACAAATATTCAAGATAACAAAACAGAAAAATTTATGCGAACTGCTCTCGCTGAACACAAAATGAAAACTGTCAGCTTATATGCCCAACAGATTCTTTTTTACAATTCTCGTTTTCCAATTTCTTTACGATCTTTGTGCAGATCTAATCGTGGATTAAAGACCCTGCTGAACATGGGAGTCCAGAAACTGTTCAAAATCAAAAACAAGATATCTATATTGCTTTGTGTTTTACAGGTGGTCAGTCTTTGTATTGAGTTCAAATGCCTGGCAACACCACCCAATTCAACCAAAACGTTAGGTGTAAGCTACTATGTTACATTAAAGCACTATTGAAATACTATTGTAACTTATTCCTCTGAACATATATGTCGAACTGTTCACTAAGGAGGGCATTAGGTTGGCTGGGCCATATTTGCAGTTTATTTACCAGTCGAAGGCCACCAGAAGGCGACTCTGTTTATCATTATTCATAAAAATTTTCCAAATGCACTTTAACACAAAATAGGCTACTGTAGGCCAATCCTGATACATAATCAACAAAGTCACCTGGCTTCTCAAAACCTATTGCTGGTATATATAAAAAAAACAGTACACATCCCTACTAAATACAAGAGGGGTGCTGCACGCCCTTTCAACATTGGTACAACTATGATATTATTTCATTCGATAGCCACTCATCTAATTTAGCTCTCCAATTATCTGCTTCTGTTTTTGGCAATGTTCAAAGTTCAGTCAAAAATGGCCAGTTTAAGAAGCCTCTGCTGAATCATTCTAAACCGAGATCCTCTTCCTAGGACCTAGGTCGTCAACTACTCCACAAATCTGATTGATTGACTTCTGTTCAGTTAGGTGGATTATAATGTTGATCGTCTGAATATATGATGTAATTTGGGCACAAAATCTGACTCTACCAAATTCTTCTCTGACCATTTTAAAACCCTATGCAAATCAGCTCATTTCCAATCATTTTGGATATGCATAGAATCAGATCTTGTATACCTTAAACTGTCTTAGTTGCAGTTGCAACTGCTCTGGTTTGATGTTGTATTGACTATTGCAACTCAATGGGATTGCTAAAACTGCAAAAGGCTCAATGTTATCTAGCAAAACCCCAAGAAACCCCCAAGTATCAACATATCACACCACTATTGCACTCATTACACTGGCCACCCATCAAGCAAAGAATTAAGTTCAAAATCTATCTTATAGCTTATCAAATATTGCGCTCAAACCATACACATCTTGATAACTCTGTGCCAACAAATATAGAGCTCGTTCAATGGATACACAATACCTGCTGCTGATAAGGTGCCTTGCATCAAAACACTGTTGAGCTTTTGGTCCTTCTTGGTGGCTGCTACAAAGCGGTGCAATTCACTGCCCACTTTTCTACATACTGTCACAGCTCATTCAGACCTAAACTTAAAACTCATCGACTTGCCCTCCATAGCTGGACTTAAGGTTTCTCTGACTTGTCAGATTTCAACCTGGATTCCCTAGTAGATCATGATTAATGGCCAAGTACTGTTTAACTTAAGTGTCAATAATGCTTTGTGCATTATAATATGGGAGAAGTCATTACATTAGGAGGGAGGGAGGGAGGGAGGGAGGGAGGGAGGGAGGGAGGGAGGGAGGGAGGATGAACAACCCACCTAGTTCTGCATCACCCATTGCTCCACCTCGGCCATGTCCTGTTCTCGGTCGAAGGTTATTTCCTGAAACGGTGAAACCAATTTCGAAATAATTACTTTCTCTTGCTTACTGGCACCCACTGAATGAAAACAACAAGATGTGCACTCCAGCAACAGGAATACAATCACAACAATACAAAAAAAGAGCACAAAAGGAAAAAAATACCAACAAGTCACAAAAGCAACAGTAACAACACAATATCAAAAGCACACATGTAGCTCCTGCAAGAACAACAAATAGGGACTTTTGCATTTAAGTGTCCTTGGTTCCGGGTTGTGGCTCCCTTTGGTGGGCTGCCCATGGACTCCTGACTGTCCCTCATATGCATACTGCTACAGCTCATTACAGAATCTTTGCCTATGTTGGGCCCACCAGCTGGAATCGCCTTTATCGAGAGCTGCAGATCAAGCTCCTCAGTTTGTCCCTTCCAGTTTTGCAAGCGCCTGAAGTCTGCATTATTTCACAGTAATTTCACTGGTTCGGTGAAGCCTGACTTGTTCCCTGTGTCAGGACTTCACTGCCGCAATCTAGGTCTGTTGCTTTCATCGGCCCTGCCCTTTGGAATGAGCTTTCTCCGTCCATTCGTTCTTCTGTTCTCTCTGGTAAACGTCTCCTCCTCTTTACCTTTCTTAAAACTTGCTCTTTCTCTCGGGGTATCTTGCAATGGGAGAGCTTCTGAATGGCTCTCCCACTAGAAGTGCTTTATAAATGCCCAAATACAATACAATACAATACAATCACTGACGAGTTTTTTCTTGTCTCAGTATACATGTACGGTCCGTTGAAAGCACGTCTAATCAATCAATCAATCAATCGTTTATTTTGCAACCAACCAATTCAGTACAAAAATCACATGAACATAGATATCATTATATTTGGCTACAAAAAGGGTTGCCCTGAAGGGATCGAGGATCCCGCTCAGTAGGGACACCTAGGTACAGATTTTAAATAGTCTATACATGCAGATAAGTAATCATCTATGTATGTATTGTACTGAACTTTTGTTTGTCATTGCAGCTAAACATTATACATAACCACTTCAGAGAAAACTAATGAGAGATCTATGCTCTATGTGTTAGTCTATACGAACTTAATGCTATTATCATATTTATACAATTTATACAAAAATAATCACTAATCAACAGAATATGAACACATTCAATATAAGGATAGTTAGTACAGTGAAGAAAGTATTGCTTAGGTAATAATAGAACTGTGGAAATACCTCATCAATTGTCGTAACAACAATGCAGCTGTAAAAACAAACAACCAAAATGTTCACAACTCAAATCAAAGACTGCTAAGGCTATGGGCTACTGAGTATCTCTGATGAGTTTCACTTGTGGAGGCGCTATACAAATGAATAACAATATGAATGAATTCTTTGCAGAAAATTTGAAAGGTGGAAACATTCAACTGTTCCCAGTGCAGCCAAGACTGTGTTAGCAGTGAAAATCTTATATCATTGTCTGAGTGTACACAAATGCTTTTACAAAACTTTTACAATTCTGTACTGTCAAAACAGTCCCAGTCCATGGGATACTCACCGGTTTTAAGGGAAAGACAGAATGATGAGTGAATACGCAGTCAGAAAAATAAGGCATGGTATAAATCAATGAACAAAGAAAAAAATATTTATGAAATTGCTAGAGTAACTTAACAATAAATGGTTAGATATTTCGATCCTTACAAATCCGCTGGAAAAGGCTATCAAAAAACACATCTGCTGAAGTGTCCCATTAAATTGTTTAAACAAACACATTCACAACAAAAATTAAGGTTCTATAGCATTCTTCAGGAACAATACATATGAAGCTCAGCCCCAGATGCATTTTACATTCAAATCACTTGCAAGCTATAGATACTCTGTCAAGTGGTAAAAACTGCAAACGCTGCTAATAACGGAGGATTTACTATTATTAGAGCAAAGCCAGTCCTCTGATATTGCCATAAATTGCACTTACGGGTTACACGTGTCGTTGTCCTTCACATTGCTGCCATCTAGTGCTAAAAAGGAAACATTTCAGACATATGTAAATTAAAAGCAGTTGAATCTGATAGCACCTGAAAAAGTTAGTTGGCTGCTAAATACACTTACTTCAGTAGTGACCTGTCAATAGCATCAAAATTCAGATAAACTGTCAGCAAAAGTGTCGTCTTAAATTGTTTATACAGAAGCTTTTTAGAAATTATATGAAGCGCTCAGATACATTTTCTGGTTATCTGAGCATTGTTTGCTTACTGATGAAGTTTTAGGTCTTAAAATGACTCAAAAACCTTACATGGTAACATCAGCTGGTACTTAGAACTATTAGGTGTCTAGATACATAAAAACATATACATATCTACAATTATACATAAATATAACAATATGATGACGGGGGACTAAATGGATATGAAACAGAGAGGAGGACATCAGGTTAGAGGCATTTGAGATGCAGGTATGGTGCTGGATGGAAAAAGGTAGCTGGACAGAACATAAATCAAACAAAAGATACTATAAAAGGAGAGGACAAATCTCTGATGCCAACAACAAGACAAAGACAGGAAGTGGATTGGTCACATACTGAGAGAAGACTCCCTCATGAGAACTATCAAACAGGGGAAGAACGGAGGACAAGAGAATGGGAGGAAGACCTCGATGGAAGCTGCTGGACTGGACGAGGACGGATGGATACAGGAAACTGAAGGAAGAGGCTCACTGAAGAGAGGAGTGGCGCCATTGGACGTTTGAACCTGCCCCACGGGCAGAGAATTTGAAGAATACGAAAACAACAATATGCAAATGGTAAACTGATGACAAACTTAACCTTACATATGTCAACATGTTGTTTGGTGATGGTAACAGGAGGTTGGGATGATGCTCCAGTGCCCGATGATGGCGTGCCACCAAGGTCAACGAGATTGTCTACCACAGAGTCTGCTTTAGCTGCTGTGGAAACATGTGCCACCTTGACCACAATCAACAAAAAATAACCACACATTCAAAAACAAAAAGTATACAGATACTGAACTCTTCTCAAGGTACACATGATCAGTAATTAAAATAGTGCCATACTTAGCAGGTGCAAACTGGATCTAAGAGTGAATAGGAGTGCGGTGGCCCTTAAAACAGGCAGGCCGTTAATGACAACTTTCAAGCAAGTGCTGTCTGACAAGATGTTTGGTAAATGCAGACTTTCAACAAAGCTGACAATCATATTTAATCTCAAAAATAAACTTCAACAATTCTGTCAACTTCAATGGCATGTCCCTCTCCAGAGAGTTGCCACTTCTACGACTCTTCGCAAATCATCTTGGCCTTGAGCTCATCTCCAGGTTGCATTAGTGATGTGTGCAGTAGAGTGAGTTTGGCTATACCGTCGCTGACAACTTTTGGCAGCTACTCCGAAAGAACCACTCACTGGGACCGTGGATGCCAGATATGCAATCCTCCTAACCGAATGTGCCATGAAAGGAGCTATATAAATTCATAAATTGTAACTGCAATTGTAATTCTGATGTGTGCAGTAGAGTGAGTTTGGCTATACCAATTGTAATTCTGAATCTATGTAGCATCACTTTAAGAGAAACTCTTCAGAAGCAAGTAAGAAAGTAAGTAAGTAGCCTTTATTTGTATCTGACACGCTCACATGCATTACGCTTCAACCTCACAACACGAAACCATAATCATCACATATACCATGCAACGACACAATACCAGATACATACCTGTTCTGGATGGCATTTGATGCCAACTGCTGTCACTGGTTCCTCAACTCCACTCTGTGCTGAAGAACAGCTTGAAACAGGGTGTCCTTCACTCGACCTTGAAGCAGACTGTTTCTCTGTGGAAGGGCGTCGATGCTGGTTCTCTGCGGAAAGGCGTCGATACTGGTTCTCTGCGGAAGGGCGTCGATTCTGGATCTCTGCGGAAAGGCGTTGATTCTGGATCTCTGCGGAAAGGCGTTGATTCTGGTTCTGTGCGGAAAAGCGTCTATACTGGCTCTCTATGGAAGCACGTCGATACAGGCTCTCCATAGAAGCACGTCGAGACTGGCTCTCTACGGAAAGGCGTCGACGTGTCTGATCGGAATCCGTTCCTGTTGGGGAGAGACAAGGGAGCTGTACGTAGTCTGTGGAAGGGCGTCGACGGGCTTTCTCGGAATCTAGCCCAACTGGTGACAGACTGGAGTTATGAACTATGTCTTTGGAATGTCGACGATATTTCTCGTTATCTGTTCCTCCTGGTGCAAGGCAGGGTTGATGAAACAAATCTGCAGAAGGGCGTCGACGTGTTTTCTCCGAATCTGTTCCCGTTGGGGAAAGACACGAGTGATGAATCATATCTGCAGAAATACGACGTATTGACTGAATCGACTCGTTCGAAGGGCGACGTGAATTCTGGAACACTGTTCCTGTTGCTAACATATACGACTGAACAGTCGCCGCAGAAGGGCGACGCACTTGCTGGGAAGCCATTCCTGTGGGAGTTAGGCCAGACCGAAGCGCCCCTGAAGAACGGCGACGCTCTGTCTGGGGCCCTGCTCCTGCGGGCGAGAGAATATGGGAGTACTGAAACACACACAAACACACCGACAGAAATAGACAACCAGTCTATTCATTTCTGACTGGTTCTTAAGAGGTACTGTACAAATGTTCTGCTCAAATGCAATATCTGTCTTCCAGGTAGCGCATCTGAACTTGGACTACAAGCTGCATGCGTCTTAATTCAGTTTGGTGAACGTCAAATGATTATTACTATTTTAAGATTTAAATGATGATGAAGATTAAAAAGTGTGATTATCAGATTATTATAAGATTAGAAAAATGAAGATTTAAGAATACATGTACTTAACAAAGAATGTTCACTTTATTAAAGTGTGATTAAGTTGCAAATAATTTGCGATTAAAAAATTTAATCGATTACCTCCGATTAGAAATTTAATCGAGGGACAGCAACTAATTTGAAGCCGTGTATTTCCAGGATGTGTTCATTTATTTTGGGCAGAATTTTGCATGTACTGTTTAGATTAAGTCACCTTGATGGAAGTGACTCAAACGACACGAGAAAAAGAAAACCTGCTGATATTGCGGATCAATACAAGTGTATGTTTGATAAGACCAGCAAAGATAGTGAATAAAAGTTTTGGAGTTGTGTGAGAAAAAAATGACAGATGCCTTGATAGAATTCACACCAAAGCATAACATTTAATCAGTCTAACGAGCAGAACTGCCTGAGATTGCATGTATACATACCATCTGACCACCCTCAGGTAACAGCAAATCTCTAGCACCTGATGAATCAGTAGTAACCTGTCAAAAACAAGTTTAGTACGTGCAACAACTTAGCATATTATATACCCTCTGCCAGTTCATACCAACAGCTCCCCCCTTCTACTTAATACATGTATGTAAGGCGCCCTGTGTGGCTGCCGTTTCTACTATATGTATGTTCACTGTACAGCGCAGTGCGTTTGCAGGCGCTTAATTAAAGAAAAGATTATTATTATTATTATTAAGGTTATCCTAACTAATTATTCTCTTGCTTGGGCTGCCAGAGGGTTTACTGGTGTGCAAGCTACTGCATCAATGCTCGATTCACCAGCAGTTCCTTATAAGGTCATGCAACATGTTTAAGGAATGGGTTGTTCCAAAGCTGAAATGGCCTTTCAACCAAAAGACTAGACTGCCCTTGACAATCATTCCAGATGACGGCACAATCTAATCTAGTATACCTTCCCTTATCTTAAGTAATGTGCATAGATATAGTCACAGTAGAATAAATGATTTAAGTTTGTGAAAGTTTCTAATTTATTTTTAATTAGTCGTGTCAGTCTTTTTTACAAAATTAATTTTATTTTGCCACAATTGGGCAGCACAAAAGAAATGAAACAAAAATACTTACAAAAAATAGACACATACAAAGGGAAAAGCAGTTGAACTAAGAAGTAAATACCTTTCATAAACAATTACACAAAAGTCACCAATACAATTTTGCAATACACCTTCGTTCTCACAAAGTATCATTTGCATAGGATACTTAAAAATGACAAGTCCTTCAATTCGCTTATCCAACATAACCTGCTTCTACTTTCCCTAACCTACTGGACTCAGCAAGGTAAGGAAAACCAGAGAGATTATAACAGAAACTGAGAATAAAATACTGAATACAAGACTTTAACTGAGATCTTAATTGTGAAATCTTGCCTTCACTGGATTGGTTAACTCAATCAAATTGTTCGGATCAATAGGAGGAAACTCCACATTCTTATTCTTCAACTCCTGATATGACTTGTTGACTTCTTTAAGCTCTGGAACGTTCTGGAAGGCCAAGGCCCACGACTACAAAACAATTTTTTTAATATTCCAGTTAAGGCTCAGCAAAAAAGTAGCCCAGAAACATGCCTAAATACGGCTGTCATTGTATCTTAGTAACTTAGAGCCAAACTTTAATATGCAAAACTTAAAATTCTTAACTGGTTCATTATAATTACACGTACTTTATGTCAGTCAATCACATAACAAGAAATAATTTCATCCACTGTAGATATCTGTCTTGGATATCTGGCAACGTTAATCATCTCTAGTCGGACATAACATCATTAGACAAAACTACCTACCTACCTCAGCGAGCAGTTGATTGAATTGCAGCTGCTGTGTTAGATGGGGCAGCATCAAAGTAGTACCCCACCCTGTAGCACAGCTAGCCATGCCAAATTAATAGGGTAGCCTAAAATAAGTCTTAGTATTCTGCTGAAGTTTGATTGTCTGCAAAGGAGATTGGAAGGTAATGGCAAATTGGACTAATGCGGTCCTTGTTTGCAGACATCCTTTATGGATCAGCCAATTCAGAGGCTAACCCAGCCCAGCAGGAAGTGCCCAAGACTAAGCTAAAATAATTCCAAATGATGCAACAGTGAGCTTAATTTTCTTGTTCAAACTAGAAACCGGCTTTTTCCAAATATATGGCATGAAAGATTGAACAATGTATTAATTCTTATAAGTCAATTCTTGTGTACCTGAAGAAGACCAAGAACAGTCATCTGAAGCTCCCTCGAATGGTTGTACTTGGCTTTAATAATTTTAAGGAAATCATCCAGAAATTCTCGGCTGGCTATCTGGATACAGAATGGCATTCCACAGTTCTTGACGCACGTCTCTAGGAGCTGAAGAGCAGATACACCAATCCAGTGTTCAACTTATTTTACAAATCATCTCTACCAAAGCTCTGAACACTTTATTAATCCATCATGTATGTACTTAGAAAAATTTACCTGTAGAATATTATGAAATTCAACTAGAGGAGAGTACCTTCTCACGTGAACAGTCCACATTACACACTTGGATAGTTGGTTTTAATGTAAATGTAAATGTACATGATTTTTATATAGCGACAGTATGGCCTCGACCCTGCTCATTTTTCAATTAATTGATCGGGCCTGAACCACCGCTGCCAGTTTGAATAGGCGCCACGCCATTTAAAGTCCCCGTGCACGGACCATACTAGCCTGAGATTTCAATGTCTGAAATAAGCTACCTTTGGGAAGCGAACCGTGATCTGCATGCTTTCTTACACAGCGGAGTATATGGGACGCAGCCTGCGCTCTTACCAATGTAGCTAACTGGACCACCTACAATTCATTACTGAACACAGCTCATATATCATATTTATGTATGTATGCATGTATGTATGTATATGTGTCTGTGTATGTATCTGGACACATACTATATATATATAGCGCTTATTAGGTACCTCACAAAAGCTCTGCCTGTTCCAATCTATATGATGTCAAATGTCACTAAGACAGAAATGTCATTAAACAGCAAAACATGGAACCGAAAACCAGAAGAGTCACTAGTCGTGTGCCCAAAAACACACACAAGGAACCCTACCAACGAATTCATATCCATAGTTGACAGGTGGCACCATGCTCGGATATATTTTTTTTATTTTTTATTCCGGATATTTCTATAGCGCCTCTCGAAGTCCACTACTACTCAGAGGCGCTCCCGACTACAGCATTTTATACTGTGCCGGAATTTTCACGCCGAAGCGCCACAAGCAATTGTGAGTGAAGGACTTGCCCAAGGTCCGTACGCAGCGGCTAGAGTGGGATTCGAACCTGCAACCCTCCGGTCACAAGGCGCCGAACTTACCACTGAGCCACCACGCCCCACTATATTACATATAGTATATATTCTACTATATCATAGCATATATATATATTATATCATTGTTTACTTTTTACACATTTACTGTTGTACATGTAATATAAATATACTCTCCCATAAAACATAAATAAACTACAGGAGTGACTTTGGATGTTTCTAGTATAGCCAATTCCCTTTATCTAATCAAGTATTATATTTCCTTAGTTTCAATAACTTACTTACATCTGCCTTCTCTTTCCTCCTTACCTTACCTACTTCCATTCTATATTTCCTTCTCTCTTTATCATATTTGTCTGTGTTTCATTTCTCATTCTTTTCTATAGTAATCTTTGTCTCACTAATTGGGTCAACATAGGTCAACCTGAAGTTGGCTGATGAAGCATCACAGAAAGAATTAGATTCCTTCTCCTCTACTTAACCAGACATCTATGTTGAACATCATCTTACAAGATGGATACTAATTCAAAGAATATAAAATATCTTACTTACTACCAAAGTTTGCTTTATTACAGATGGGCTTTTAGTTGCAAAGCCCTTCCGAATGCTCTTCACTGCTTCTCTTGGCCTGAAATTTAAAACTTTCATTTCACTTTTGCATGCCCCCAAACTGTTGCTTGCAAAAAATTAAAACCATAAAACGAGAATTTACAATATTGACAATACCAACAGTAATTTTTAACCCAAGGGACAACTCCGCAAGGGATATTGCAGCTCTGGAAGGCCAATATTAACAGTACTTTGGATAGATGAAAAATGCTCGTTTTGGGCTACTATGACATCACAGACTCCATCATTCAGCAGACGAAATCACCAATGATGGAACTCAGCAATGTGACATGGGTCTTTTCATTCTGCAGTCCCATCACCCCTAAAGAAGCAGTTAGGGTTGATGCTAACACCCACAAAGCTTGATGCGCTGGCCCAAGAAAAGTGCAAAACGAATGTTCTATCCATTCAAATATCGTAGGGAAGTGGAACAGACGGCTTGATGCAGGCCTCCTCTAATCCACACATACATCACGGCGATCGAGACTCCAATGCACCAGCCAACTATTGAGCAACGCGAGGCAGCCTCTTATTGACTGAGGTGATAAGCTCATTTTTGGACTCCTTGTCGAGGATACTTTCAATCACTTGGGATTTCTGGTGAACCACATCCTTCGTGGCTATTCTCCACCTCCTCAGGTCAAGCTTGTACTCCTCATCGCTGATCTAGGTGTCCTTGAGGACCTTCAAGATGTGACTATGACCCGTGGTGAGCTTGCTCGTGAGCCATCATTTGGAGGCTCTCATGTTTCCCCACCTTGGTCAAGTGCTTAAGGGGAACAGGCAACAATCGCACAGTCAAATACCCAGCAAGCACCATCACTCCCTCGAACACGAGGACAGATACAAACCCAACTCCTGCAGTCAACAGGGTCGCACTTCTACCCCCTACCTATGCTAACACCAGCAAGATCGGCACACTCACCATCCAGTATGTTTACAGCCCTACAGTATTTTTGTACGCATGCAGCAACGAGTCTCGACCTCAGATCAAGTGTTGATATCACAATTCCCAAACCAACAATCGATGTTTATTTCAAGAGAAATCACAATATGATCATAATACATCAGAAAAGCCAAAACGGGTGCGATTCCTGGATGCAGTGCGTGTGGACATTGTAAGCAGATTGCTGCACACTGTACATCATCAGGTCGGCTCACCAACACCTGCCAAATCTAAGTTAACAGTCTAATGTCTTCTACAGTGCCCTTATCATAATGCCCAAAACATCAATGGTTGTTTCAAGTAATTTGCAAACACAATCATAGTCCATTGGAGACAACATAATAGGTATGGCATGACGAATGCAGTGCAATCAGATATTGCAAGTGGTTGTTGTGTCCTGGGTCGATTAAAACGAGAGATTATGGAAAGCTGATGCTCCTAAAACTTGTGAGTTGAATGACATAGTACAGACCCCATCACTCTTGCTGAAAAATGGGGTATGAGAAGTTAGAGTGGCCAGAAACCAGCACTATTCGTCTACTCTACAGCAACAAAATGGCAGTATAATTGGAATGGAAATTTTATAGAGGTAAAATTCACAACAGACTTGGCACATTTGCTGTAAACTGTCATTTATAAGCAAGCATTCTGACTTGATTTAGTAAATTGTCGACGAACACTTCATACAATGTTTAAAGTACTCGTCTGCGCAAGTACTTTGGACTCTACAGTTAAAATGACACAGCTGAAGGTAGATTAATAGACTAGCCATACAGGAGTGTGACAGGTCGAGTCCTCATTTTATGCATTTGCAAGCAATTTATGTGTTTGCTAGCGTCATTATAACAATGCCCATGACGTCAATCACCTAGAGTACAGCGGGAGAGAAGAAATAAGCATTGTGAAGGACTTCAAATGCGTTCCACCGAGCGTATTGATATGTGGTATTACATACAAACACGTACATACAGACATAAGAACATGAATACACACATACATTAACTGATTCCTCGCAGGGCATAAACATGTTTACATTCATAAATGCTCACAGCTGCATCAAGCCCTTAAGGGGTACAATACAGATAGCCACATACATCAATACAAAGCTTACCCATCATCTGAGCTGTTAATGATGTCACAGATCTGCATGATCATGGAATTCTCACAGTCCCCTACTGTTGCATCCTCTGGCCAATGCAAAAAACACAAGCATTAAACTGACAGACTCAATTATTTAATTTTTCATGGGCGCCGGCAGCGTGACACACTAGAAGCACGTGCGTCCACCAACCAAATCAAATCCACACAAGGATTAGGCATCGTATCGATATTTTTGACAATTTCACCATGTAATTTTGGTTTACCATACAGTATGTATATATATAAATAATATCATATGATATCATATACGTGTTATACTGTACTTGTACGAGTCACCCTGAGTCATTTTCAGTGTATGACTACGAGTGGCAGACAGGGGATGTGTGGATGGGAGGAGACGGGAGGGGTGTGTGTCCAATTTTTTAAGCCTGGCGACACCTCTGTCAACTTTCATCTCAGTGTCATTTCCTAATTAAATTTATTCACCACGAAGAAATTACAAGTGTCCACTTAAATTATACAACTAGCCACAGAAATGAAAGCAATTGATGTAAATTTGCTATATATAAAGACAATGTTCAATTACAAATTAATCAAATGTTTTTACTAGAATGGTAAGATGAGGTAATGCATGTAAGTTGAGACAAGACTAGGTAAGTTACATCAGGGAAGGTGAGGGAATGTAAGGCACATAAGGAAGGTAAGGTAAGGTAAGGTACATAACCTAAGGTAAGGTAAGGTACATAAGGGAAGGAAAGGTAAAGTAAAGGAAGGTAAGGTATATAAGGGAAGGTAATGTAAGGTAAGACAAAGTACATAATGTAAGATAAGGTAAGATAAGCCTCTGGTAGGTGTAAAATACGTCTGAAAATTGCAAAAGCAACAATTAAATGAAAAGCTTTATTTTACTGACTACAGATTCCTAGGAAAAATAACTCTATAGTTTCTCAGCTTTGGTTTTATGTTTATGAAAATACTTTAAGCTCACTCTACAGCAAGACCTACGCTTGTCTAAAGTTAGAAGGGGCAGACTAAATGAACAACTGTGAGGGATCCAGAGTGCTGCATGAAGCATTTTGATACATAGTATAACATACAAGCATACGTACACAAAGACATATGTACACAAATACGTACATTAACTGATTCCTGGCAGGGCATCAACATGTTTACATTCATTAATGGTCACAACTAGAACGTCCTCACGTGATGAATTTATTATATACGGACCAAAGACTGAAAATAATTCTTTACAAAAACCGTTTGAATGCCAGATAACAAATGAGGATGGGTGGCCAGTCCTCTCCCTCCCTGTCTGATCTGCTCACCGACAGTGTGCAGTCACTGACATATTAATGATGATCTAGGCCATGCCCAGCACAACAGTCAGACATCATAACATTCGTTACATGCCTGATCAACAGCTACGTAAATCACCTCAGCTAGTGGAACCAACCTTCAACTAGGCGAGAGGTTCACACAGGTAACAAACTCGCGATAAATTTTTCCACGATTTAAATCGAATAACTGTTGCATATGTATTGGCAATACCAGATTAGCTTGCTAGTTTAGGGCTACTGAAGTAGAAAGGCCCTTAAACGAAACTGGACATGTTCTAATTATCAAAGCTCTTAGTTTTAAAATTAGGCCCTACACTGACCTAAGTCAACAAGTTTTAAAAAGACAAGTATAATACGACTGTAGCCTAAATCATGGACTGTGATCATAAATGTGAGAAAACAATACAAATTTCATGAACAAAAACAAGCTCTTAATGCGGCAGACTATCGTCAGCGCACCCTTTTCAATGTGCAAAACTAGATTATAAACGTTAAAGTTAAATCATCAGCTTTTCTAATCAGAAGTATTATCATGTCAGAAATAAGCTACCTATCAGCTGTCCGAGGGTGACAGTCCCTTTTCCATTCGCTTGTGTTGACTTCGACATGGCACTTGATCCGTAAATTTCAAAGAAAACGTATCTTATTGCAGAAATCAAAAATGCACCTCGCGCCCTTAGCCTCGCGCTCCTATATTCACCACAGATATATGATGTTGACAAGGAGTCGACCTACATAGATATATAATAGTGTTGACGTCCCAAGCAATAAATCAAGCAATAGGTGTCGCCATAACTCTAGTTATATAGCGCTTTACTTTTCTGGTATACGCAATCATTTGTATTTGCGAATTTCGACTTCAGCAAGCTCCAATGTAACTAATTAACAAATTAAGTCTGCAGACTTGTCCAAATACAACTGAATAACATCTGCGCGCTAGTTCGGCAAAAATGACCGTTTTGAATCTTTTAATAGACCATAACTTTTCCTTCTCGCTGTCCAATTTCACCTTTTCCACAGGTTAAATTGTGTGGGCCTAGTCTCTGATTCTACGCTGATCCACCCCCTCGGACATCATCTGATTTTATGCTATCGATCACATTTAAAACCTCTTAATATTTAAATACCAGTTTATGCCGACTCTTACTGTGTCATTTGGCCTCTATTCTTAATCTTGTTGCTTAAACCGTTTATATATATATATATATATATATATATATATATATATATATATATATATATATATATATATATATATATATATATATATTATGGGGAGGGGATAGAATAATGGCAACATTAGCATTAGATCACGGTTCGATAGCCGTAACCCCCTAGGGTGGCGCCTTGCATGGCTGCCAAAACATGTGTTTAATTAAGATCTGGATTGTACTGTCATATTTCAATCTAATCTGACTGCATACTCGTCAGTTTGAATCAATAAAGAAGATTATTATATTATCGTATATATATATTAAGAAAAATCAACAAATTAAGCTTAAATCTAGACTTAGTGATTAGTAAGATTGAGCAAAGGTATTTTTTTACAATTAATTTCTGTAGTATTTACGACATTTCTCGTTTCCTCTGATCAGGTACATACAGTGAAAGGTGCCCGCAAGCCTCAGTCCCGAATTTACAAAGCGCTACTCAACGTAGGGCATCAGCTCACGAGTGTTGCGGCATGTCAGAGGGGTTGTCCAGAAAACCTAAGTGAAGAAATGTCCGCTTGCCAGAACACCAGGGAAAGGCAGCAGAGCTGCTAAGGCGGGTTTTTCTTAGGATGAGATATTGAAAAGCGAAGGATCTTCGAGAGAAATATTCAGGATAGAAATTCTTGAAGTAATGAAACTTCAACTTCAATGAAACTTCAAATGAAACTTCGTAGGGGTGTTAGATAGACAAGCCCGACACAGATAATGGTGTGTGAATGGCAGAATTGGTGGGAGTGCAGAATTTGCAGAAATCTAGAGGGAGATCTTCTAGAGTTGAGCTATAGTGTGGCATATGGATCGGTTGTACAACAAGATAAATAGTGACTGTGTCACAGGAAAGAGTGAGGTACGAGGAACACCTGGTAGAGCAGGATGGTTAGATATTGGAGTTCATGAAGATACTTGGTGTGCAAGTATTGTGGAGAAGTCATAGGTTAGAGATAGGTCTTAGAAATGAATGCGCTCAGGAACTTCAGCAAGCGCAGTGATGTAAAGATGAGGTGAAATGGTGATGCATGTGAATTCTGGATGCACTGAAGATGCCTAATTAGTGTGGATTCAAGGTTCAGTAAAAGGGAATTACAGCAGTCAAGCTTGGAGTGGACAATCGAGGCATCAACAGAGGAGACAGTTTTAAAGTCAAGCAAGAACATGTATGTACATCTATTGGCACATAATCTAAACAGTAAATTACATGTAGATTATTACTCATACCACTGTTACAGACCACTCTTATTTTATTTATTATGAAACGTTTTAACATGCGCAAAGTCACAGAGAAATGCGAATCTGAGGCGTGGGCACTGTCACTGCTCTCTAAAAGTCAAAAGATCCATTCTATCATATATATTGTATTGTATTGTATTGTATTGTATTTGGATATTTATAAAGCGCTTCTAGCGGGAGGGCCATTCAGAAGCGCTCCCAGTGCGAGAGACTCCGAGAGAAAAAGCAAGTTTTAAGAAAGGTAAAAGAGGAAGAGACGTTACCTGAGAGAATACAAGAACGAACGAACAAACGGAGGAAGCTCATCCAAAGAGCAGGGCCAATGGAAGCAAAAGACCTAGATTGAGCCAGAGAAGTCTTGACCCCGGGAACGAGGAGGTCAAAACGGTCAGATGAACGAAGAGGACGAAGAGAAGCAGCAGAGTGAGGGCGATGAATTAAGTCACATAAATATTTTGGAGCGAAACCAAGTTGAGCCTTAGAGATAAGGATGAGGACCTTAAATTGGATGCGGGCAGAAAGCGGGAGCCAGTGGAGTTCTTCTGCCATAAAGGTGGTGATATGAGAGAATCGAGGAAGACGGGCAATTAATCTAGCAGCAGCATTGAGAACAAACTGAAGAGGAGCAAGACGGACTTTAGGAAGACCAATGAGGAGGGAATTGCAGTAGTCAAGTCTAGAGCAGACAAATGCATGGACAATTGAAGTGAAAATTGAAGATGAGAGAGAGAGCGACGGATAGCTTTAAGGCGCCTTAGGTGAAAATAGGAAGTGCAAGTGAGTTTGGAAATGTGTTCAGTAAAGGTGAGAGAATTGTCAAGGGTCACTCCTAGATCACGAACGCTAGACGAGAAAGTGAAAAGCGGAAATCTTTGAGACAGCACAGCAAAGTCGAGTTTTTGAAGTTGCTGAGGAGTGCCAAACCAGATAAATTGGGTTTTGGACGAATTGAGGGAGAGGCGATTGCAAGACATCCAGGTATGAAAGTCATGAGAAAGAGCTTCGATGCGCTGAGCAAGAAGACGTTGAGAGGAAGGAGGACCATGGACATAAGCCTGGACATCGTCAGCAAAGAGATGGCCTGAAGCCCCATGGATGGGGGAGGAGAGAGGGGATACCGGCCGTGTACAAAATAAAGAGGAGAGGGCCTAGAACAGAGCCCTGCGGAACACCCAGTTTAATAGGGACCCACAGAGTTCTAGATTCACCAGAGATAACCATCTGAGTGCGATCAGACAGGTATGACCGGAACCACTGGAGAGGGGGCCCTTCAGACTGCAAGAGGTTTCAAGGCGCTGTAGAAGAATGGTGTGGTCAACCATGACAAAAGCTGAGGAGACAACCTATATACCGGAATATCATGGTACAATACCCTTGTGACAAGTTTGTAAAACAAACTGATCTTCCATCAGTATCAGCTAATGTCATAACGGTACTAAGAAATGCAATAATAAAGACTAATAACACCTAATAAGGACAAAAGCAAAATCCTATATAATAATAACAACTGTACTTACCAGTAATACAATAAGAATACCAAAATACAATAATAAAAACAATAAAAATAATATTACTAATACAGTAGAAAACAACATACACAATTGTTTAATTTACTGTTATTTATACAACATTAACACATAAACAGTTTTGACTACGTACGTACGAATCACTTAAAATGGGAGAAAGTTGTGGTCAATACAGTCACATTTATGAATCTCCATGTTGCCATATTAGATGTCACTGGGACTTTATTTGCACAAGTGTGCAAGTGCAACTAAGGAAACTTATTTTACTCGTTAAGTAATGTGCTTAAGAAACCTATTTTCAAAAAATAATTATGCATTTAAACGTCATCTTCAAACATCCATCGGGTGGCACAATTTCGAGGTCAGTGAGTGCATCGCCTGTCGCTGTTTCAACATGCTCTGATACAATGTCTGCTGCCCAGCAAGAGTTCCAGACACATCGGACAGCATCGTCTCCTGTCAATCAAATGAATAATGACACACTTCATCAACTATCATCACCAGCTCCAATGATTACACTCAAAATGACTTAATCATCCAAATAATGAATTGAAATCTAACCCAATCTGGTTGGGAAACTTTCATAGCCGTTATCTTAACAAAATAGTAAAATGCATCACCCACAGTTAGTAATCACACCACAGTCCTTGTCTAATCTATCTAATCTTGGGGTTGAATCAACTAAGATCCAACATGTAATACAGACCCGAAAAGAGGCCATGGAATATAAACAAAAAAAATAAGAGAACTGGCAGAGCAGACACAAATTCCCAGTAAACCCTATACTGTCCTCTTTTGGAGTATAGAAAATGTAACTGGAATATTTGTAGTGGTACTGATAACCACGAACTTGAATATGCGCCACTTCCAAGTTTGATGAGTACCCCAAGCTGAGATGTCTCACTTGTACACCTTCATTATAGTTCAGGACAAGGTTACGGTAAGAGAAGACAAGATGTCCTTTAAGCTAGCTCATCGTGAAGCAGTAGCTGCTTCGTTTTTCTTAGCCTCTGCATATGAGGGCAGGTGGCCAGACCTCTCCATCACCACCTGATCTTCCCACTGACAGTGTACAATCAGTGCACATATTATGGCCGAGTTGGCTGGGGCGCAAATATTGTAGAGCCAAAATTTCAAAACAAAGTCTGCTCTGGTGGGACACAAACCCTGTCTTTTCGATTGCCAATCTTGCACACTGAACTCTAGAATATCATACAAACCAACTATGAAATGGCACAAAGCACGAAGCATCGTCTATTTAATTTCCTATCCACCATAGCCTGCCTGTTTGTCTTATGGACTGATCTTCTGGATATTGACCTGCTTACAGCTTAGTTTTGGTGCGCCGTCGGCTGATGCCTTGTGCATTAGACATTGGCACAATAGAAGTAGTTACTAATTACAATTACAATTTTCCTAGAGAATACTTCCGGTATTCAAAGCCAACCAACATAACAGAGAAGAATGTTCACAAGTAACAATCATGAATTACAGAAGATTTCATTACCAAGTCAGCAATGTCTAACTTAACGGCCCAGTCGATGTTTTCCAACTGAGTCGGAAGATCAGAAACAGTTGGAACTAGCTGTGGAAGAGCTTCACATGCATAACTGAAAAGATATACCAAAACTTCTAAAAAATATATCAAGGCAAATATATATCTCTTGTAGTATCTTTTAACACCACTAATCTAACAAAACATAACCAAATTGTTAAATGGCACACTTACTGGATTCTACCAATCTTAGCATACTGATCTTCTGGATAATGTCCAGGTTTTGGTGTGCCTTTGGTTGATGCCTTGTGCCTTGGCACGATAGAAGTAACTAATAATATTATCAGAAACCCTGTAAGAGGAAAGGCAATGTAAGAAATATTATAATCAAAGGTATGACAGTTGCTTACACACAAAATATCTATAGCAGCTGCTCAAAGCATGATCCTAATGTAAAAGGAATACACATAAAACAGGAACACAGAGAAAACAGGAACACAGAGAAAACAGAAACGTAGACAAAAGCATAGCAGACTCACCGCTGGTAGGATGCTTCGACTCGAAGGAAGTCGTTGACAAATGGCTTCTGAAGTCGGCCAATGAGAGCATCTTTCTGGCGGATGATGGCCTCAAGATGGCTGTTTGCTTCTTTAATGTGACCAATTCTTTGTTCTGCAAATTTATTAAATTTACAATTGTGATTATAACACAGCAATAATGGGATTCCTACAGAACGTCTGTACCATACAACACTGGTCCTTAATAGCACATTATGTGGAAAAAGGCTTCTGTCATTAAAATTCTGTCTCACTTCCACAATATAGCATAGTGTTTAGCAAGCTGAACTGTCAATCGAGGGGTAGGGAGTTCTAATCTCCACCATGGCAGAAATTTGGTTCGAGATTTCTGCTCTGCATGCAACCCAGCCAACTCAGCTACAATGAATACCCTGACCGTATGCTATCGGTGGGAAGAAAATACAGCGAGGGAGAGGACTAGCCGCCCGCCCTCATATGCTGAAGCTAAGAAAATGAAGTCGCTAACATTCATTCCTAGATTTATATAGCTCCTCTTCAACAGAACTACCCATGGCTGCCACAGGGCTAGCTTAAGGGACTGCTGTTTTCTTCTGCTTTTTCTGATCATCCTTGGGCCTTGGTTTCAATCACAAGGCCAATACTGCATCACAATCAATCCAGACAAGGCCTGAAGTATGGCCACAATGTTGCCTTGAAAGTTTAAATTCCTGTACAATTTGCTGGCACAATTATTCAGGTATCTACCAGCAGATAGAGCAGAAGAGGGTAATTGACATAAGCCTGCTATTACTGCTCTCCCTTATTTTAGTTCACGGATATACCTCTGATATGGCCCTAACTTTATACAGAAGTTATTAAGTATCAAAATTGGAAATGCAAAACACAGAAAGCCATCTGATCGCTTTCTCAGTGTCATAAACCTTGCAATAACGAATCTGGCAATTAGATCTTTATAGAAACTGTAAAACTAATACCCAAAATGTCAACATGTGTGATGTCTTTTGTTTCTTTGTCCTGGAGATGACACTGAATCTCTAGATTCACCTAGAAAGAATCAAAGAAAATCCTGTTCAAATTTTCCAATTGCAAAGGCAACATAATGACTTAAAAACTTCCCTCAACTTTCCTCAGCAATGTCCTGGTTTAAATTTATCAGCTAATAGCAAAGTGTTTGTAGGTACTTCAGTGATTCCTGCATACAGAAGTATATATGCACACATAGAATGCTCATGGTTGGAATGTATGATGACAGATCTAACAGGTTTATCTGAAGATAACCTGATTAACTCATAAATCTTGATTTATTTGAAATCAGTGGCGGCGATCTTGTTTGAGAGGTGGGGGGGACAAAGTCGGCCACGATCTCGTCGACGACCGGTTTTGGAAAATCTTGTTCCCAACAAATTTTCCAAAACTTCATCTCTTAAAAATTTCGCTTTCATCTCCGAAAAAGTTGATGACTTTTTTTTGTCCTTCACCTCTTTTTACAACTTTTCTCTTACACTGTCCTCTTTTTTCCCCACTTCGAACACTTTTTACTTTTTTCCCCACTTTCATTTTCGCCAATTCATCTCCGCAAAAAATATCGATTTCATCTTGAAAAAAAAGTTTATGACCTTTTTTTAGTCATTCGCCACGTTTTACAACTTTTTCCCGACTTTTTTGACGAATTCCTTCCTCATTCTCATAATTTTGGGGGACACTTCTGCTAAAAAAATTTATTTTTTCAAAAACGCTGCCAAAACCCTCACGCGCAATTACATTTCTCCGCCTTTTTTTGTGTTTCTTCAAAATGTGGGGGGACAAATGCATGGAGTGTCCCCCCACTCTCAAAGGTGGGGGGACATGTCCCCCCATCCCCCCTAGATCGCCGCCCATGTTTGAAATTGAATAGGTAAAAGTCTAGAGTCCTGATGTATTTTAGGGCCACACCTACCACTGAGAAAAGAAATGATAAGTTGTACAAAGCCATTGCGACTTCTGCGCTTTTCTAACCTGGTGCAGCCGAAGCCTCATGTCTCGAATCTCCTTTTGAATTCTGATCATTTTCAGTGAAGGTGTAGTCTGATAGAGTTCTTTGTGGTGATCTTCTGCCTCCAGAACATTCATCTAAACAAACATTTAAATTCATTGATTTAATCAGTTAATTTATGAAGCACCTTTCATATTAACAAACATAGCACCTTTTCAAGATTAACAAACATCTGTCAAACAACTCAGCACAGAATGAAGAACAGTACTTTAAGTTAACCCAATAGGGTAGGAAGTGATACAACTTCATTTTTCTCACCCTCAGCACATAAGGATGGGTGCCCAGTCCTCTCCTTCACCACCTGATCTTCCCAAAGATTGAGCATGGTCAGTGTAATCATTCTTTAGCCAAATTTGTTAGGAGGCCATAATGGAGCAGAGTGCTCTAAAAATCTTGCTGTCTTGCTTTGTGAGGATATGAACCCCACCTCCTGGTTGACAGTCCATCATGTTAACCTCTAATTTCCATTCAGTACAGACAGAATCGGTGCTAATCATAATCGTACACAGAATAAGTTCTTCGGACAAAAGAAAAACTGAAACAGTAAAGCTCAAGATTATGTCCCATAGTGGAATGTATGGGAGACATTAATTTCCAACTCTTAGGATCTTGATGCAGCAGTGAGAGAATCAAAAGGTTCTGGACATGGGGCCAGAAGCATCACAGGACTTGCCATAAAAATTGTGTTAGGAACCAGAAGCACAAATTAAATTCACCATCTTGATGTTGGCTCTACTTGGAAGTGACCAAAAATTAATACTGATGATAACTTGGTTTTTCGGAGGTAGCAGGTATTATGATTACCAACCTGGAAATCATAAAGAAGTTATGCAATCACACAGTTAGTGCAACCCACCTAATAACATCCACGGAAAAGCCATGCCATCTGGGCCAACTCAGTTCTCCATTGTTTGGGGAGGGGCGATAGAGTAGTGGTAACACTCATGGCCAGGAGCACATAAGGTACGCGGATCGACTCCCGTAACCCCCCGTCTAGGCCGGCGCCTTACATGGCTGCCAAACCGTGTGTTTAATTAAGATATTGATTGTACTTTCATGTTTCAATGTAATCTTACTGCAGCTGTCAGTTTGTAATAATATAGAATATAATTAATTAATTATAAGAATATCAACATGAATTGAAAGGCTAAGCAATGTCTTGTCGCATTTGTTCAACTTCCATCAACATCTCCTTCACCCATCTGAATTACGTTTAAGAAGCGTTAGAACTCACAATGGTGTTAAGAATTTCGCGAATACAGAAACTACGGAAAAATAAAATCCAATCAGCACTGGTTCGTTGCGTTACCTACCTGAGTCGAAGGGTTACCAATGCTCTTTCCGTGTGGCTTCCGACCGAAAGTCTTCATTGCTCATACTCACTGGATTCGCTACCTGTTGCACTAGCGGCGATCATGTACAATCGGGGTGCCTGAATTATAAAATCCAGCTTACACTCGCAGGCATAGTCGTTTTAGTCGCACAAATACATAGGCTACACTGACCCTAGCCCTAACCGACACTCATGACGCTTACCCTGACCCTAACCGACCCTCACGATGCAAAGACATCCACCCAGATTTATACATAGGCACCCCCAGTGCTCGAAATGGACCGGAACGCACCGGAACGCCGTTCCGGTTCGTCAGCGTTCCGTTCCGGTTCGTCAAATGAATTATTGTGGAAAATACTATGAAATTAACGTGAATGCTCCCATATCTTTGACTAGCGTTCCGTTTCGTAAAATTTTCCATTTCGAGCACTGGGCACCCCGATTGTATATGTTCGCCGCACTAGCTACCCGAGTACTTGTTCATTATTCATACTTACTTTTTGCAAAATGCCGGTTGATTCGGCCATTGCAAGGACATTTCTAAGTGAATCCAGAGATCCTTCGGTTAGCCACGGATTACGTTGAACAACATTGTTCCCAATAGCATCCATCGTGGAAGGTTAATATTAATGCAAAACAAACTTCAAATCTCGTCAACATTTGACATAGAAACCGACGGTCGTCTGTACTGGTTCTCTAACCAATAGTGAGAAACGTTCAAGTTGTTATAGCGCTATGATATTCAGCGTGTTCTGCAGAAATCAATACTGCTTTCATGCTAATTTTGAATACTGTCACAGTGTGTATTATTTATACTGTGGTATTAATTATGGCAGTTATAGTGAGGTGGCTTAGCGCTGAATTTCAAGGTTAACGTTACACGGCGGATAAAAGCACCAAATTTGGCAGGATGATCTGTCAGGGTCTACTAATTAATGTTAGAAGGGGTGCCCTCTGAAATTTTGAGGCATTTCATGTAAAACGCAAAAAATCAAGATGGCGTCCAAGATGGCTGCCGGGAGCTAAAATTTTCTATATCTCAAGCACTGTTCAACCTAGAAAGTTGGTTTTGGTGTCGAACCGTAAGGTTTATTGCTCAGCGTTCAGTTAAAATAACTTCACTCATTTAATGTATCATTTCAAGATGGCGTCCAAGATGGCCGCCTGGAGCTAAAATTGTCTCTGTCTCAAGCACTATTCAACCTAGAAAGCTGGTTTTGGTGTCAAACCGTAGGGTTTATTGCTCAGCGTTCAGTTAAAATAACTTCATTCACTTAATGTATCATTTCAAGATGGCGTCCAAGATGGCCGCCGGGAGCTAAAATTGTCTCTGTCTCAAGCACTATTCAACCTAGAAAGCTGGTTTTGGTGTCAAACCGTAGGGTTTATTGCTCAGCGTTCAGTTAAAATAACTTCATTCACTTAATGTATCATTTCAAGATGGCGTCCAAGATGGCCGCCGGGAGCTAAAATTCTCTCTATTTCAAGCACTATTCAACCTAGAAAGCTGGTTGTGGTGTCGAACCGTAGGGTTTATTGCTCAGCATTCAGTTAAAATAACCTCATTCACTTAATGTATCATTTCAAGATGGCGTCCAAGATGGCTGCCGGGAGCTAAAATGGTCTATATCTCAAGCACTATTCAACGAAATGAAGAAGAAGAGTCCAACATTCATGCATTGGGACTTGATCATCGGCTCCTTTCATGAATATGCAGACAGGGTGTTTTTACCTTACCTTGAGAAGCAGCTGCAGGATACCTCAAGGTTGGATTTTGTCTGGGACACGTACATACCAGACAGTTTGAAGGAGTCCACCCGGGAAAAGAGAGGCGATGGTGTGCGCAGGAAAGTGTCTAGTCATACTAAACTGCCACGCAATTGGATGGACTTCCTTCGCGACTCGATAAACAAGTTGTTTGCCATTTTGTCTTCAAAGGTTGTAGAGTTCAACTGGCCACCAGCCAAAGCCGTCTACGTCACATCAGGGAAAGCTGTCGCATCCATTGGTTCCACAACCCACATGCAAAACTGCAATCACGAAGAGGCGGATACCAGGATTGTGGTTCACGTAGTGCATGCACTGGCGCAAGGGGCGAAGACTATTCATGTGCGCACAGTTGACACAGATGTTGTAGTCATCCTTGCCTCACATTCTATGATTTAATGGTGACCCAACCTTTGATCGACATTTGGGTGGCCTTTGGCATGGGCAAGCATTACAGGTTTTACCACAGCAACGCCATCTGCGCAAGCCTGGGGGTGCAAAAGTCACGAGCAATACCTGTGTTTCACGCATTTTCGGGATGCGACACAACATCTGCCTTCAGAGGTAAGAGCAAGAAGTCGGTTTGGCAGGCATGGCAGGCATATAAAGACGTCACAGATACATTTGTATATCTGGCCAGTCATCCCTTCCAGCGGCTGGATGTCGACGCTGACCCATTTCAGAAGCTTTAAAGACTTGCTGTCATTCAGTGCGACAAAACCAGTCATTTAAGCACAGTGAACGAGACAAGAAGGGAACTTCTGTCCGAAGAACAATGGACAAACTACCACCCACCAAGGATGCGTTACTGCAGCACGACCTGCACACAAACACGACAAGTGGTTCCTTCCGCACAGAATTTTGCTTGGAACAAAGTATCACAGATATGGGTACCAATCTGGATGACAATTCCAGAGGTTTCCAGATCGTGCAAGGAATTGTTCAAATGCAACTTCAAAATGCGTGAAACACAGGTATTGCTCGTGACTGTTGCTCCCCCAGGCTTGCACAGATGGCGTTGATGTGGTAAAACCTGTAATGCTTGCCCATTAAATCATAGAATATGCCAGCAAGGATGACTACAACATCTGTGTCAACTGTGCGCACATGAATAGTCTTCGCCCCTTGCTCCAGTGCATGCACTATGTGAACCACAATCCTGGTATCCGCCTCTTCGTGATTGCAGTTTTGCATGTGGGTTGTAGAACCAATGGATGCGACAGCTTTCCCTGATGTGACATAGACGGCTTTGGCTGGTGGCCAGTTGAACTCTACAACCTTTGAAGACAAAATGGCAAACAACTTGTTTATCGAGTCGCAAAGGAAGTCCATCCAATTGCGTGGCAGTTTAGTATGACCAGACACTTTCCTGCGCACACCATCGCCTCTCTTTTCCCGGGTGGACTCCAAACTGTCTGGTATGTACGTGTCCCAGACAACATCCAACCATGAGGTATCCTGCAGCTGCTTCTCAAGGTAAGGTAAAAACACCCTGTCTGCATATTCATGAAAGGAGCCGATGATCAAGTCCCAATGCATGAATGTTGGACTCTTCTTCTTCATTTCGTTGAATAGTGCTTGAGATATAGACCATTTTAGCTCCCGGCAGCCATCTTGGACGCCATCTTGAAATGATACATTAAGTGAATGAGGTTATTTTAACTGAATGCTGAGCAATAAACCCTACGGTTCGACACCACAACCAGCTTTCTAGGTTGAATAGTGCTTGAAATAGAGAGAATTTTAGCTCCCGGCGGCCATCTTGGACGCCATCTTGAAATGATACATTAAGTGAATGAAGTTATTTTAACTGAACGCTGAGCAATAAACCCTACGGTTTGACACCAAAACCAGCTTTCTAGGTTGAATAGTGCTTGAGATATAAACAATTTTAGCTCCCGGCAGCCATCTTGGACGCCATCTTAAATTTTTGCGTTTTACATGAAAATGCCTCAAAATTTCAGAGGGCACCCCTTCTAACATTAATTAGTAGACCCTGACAGATCATCCTGCCAAATTTGGTGCTTTTATCCGCCGTGTAACGTTTATTTCACTAAGCCACCTCACTATTAGACTGGGCATCGCGCAGTATTAGTAACCTTATTTGTCTCGCTATATAGACCTGTTCTTTTCGCATACCCAGCGCTCGTGAATAAGCTGGTGTCTGGCTGTCTGCGCCAGATGCGCCTGTAGCTTCCAAGTTGCACTTTGGAAATTTGGAGTTTAATTATAGTTCTCACAGTAAATAGCATTCTTCAAAAATGTTTTCCTCGCTACATCGTTTGTCCTAGGTATTACTCAGTCGTGCAGTCTCGGCCTCGTGGAATAGGGCTATGGCCTGAGCGGCACTGGCGGCGATCTTGTTTCACAGATGGGGGGGGGGGCACTGTTGAACTGATCTGGTGAAGAGTTTTGAACTGATCAGCTACAAACAAGAGGTCAAAAATTTTGTTTACCATTTTTGACGACCTTTTTTTAGGTTTCTTCAAAAAGTGTGGGGGCAAATGTGTGGTGTGCCCCCCACTCTTAAAGGTGGGGGGACTTGTCCCCATCGACCCCCATGATCGCCGCCCATGCTGAGCGGTGCCATATGGAACATAACATAACATAACATAACAAGGGTTTTAAGTGGTTCAGAAGACGTGTAGTCTGTGTTAGAACCGCTGCAAATTTACCTCGAAAACTCTTAATAGCCCAATTTTCCTAGCTTCTTCTTAAAAGCCGTTATAGTGTCCACTGAGACAGTACTATCGTCCAAACCATTCCACAGGTCTACAACTCTTGCACTAAAGAATTTCTGCCCTAATGTTCCCTTCGGCCTCTTAAATAATTTATACCTGTGTCCCCGAGTTGCCTTGTTCGGTGCTAATTCAAAGAACCTCTCCCACTGCAGTGCTTCCTTTCCAGTTATAATCTTATAAGCTTCAATCAGATCTCCTCTGCTCCTCCTTTTCTCCAATGTTGTTAGTCCACACCTTTTCAACCTTTCTTCATAGCTCAGATCCTTGTAGCCCCAAATCATTTTCGTAGGCAAGGATTTTAAAAATCCCTAACGACCCTCGACATGTTCGATAATCCTCCACTATCGATGTCTTTCGTTTGAAAGCCTGAGCTTTCCTCTGAAGCGTCCTCTCTACTGAAGATCGGATTTCATTCCAGACTTAAATCCATCTTTTAAAAACTAACCTATCGTAGTGCCTACGTCTTGCGATCTCCTTTGGTACTCGCTGTCTTTCAGTCTGTTCTTACGTCACTGCTCTGTCCTTTGGCACCCGGTCTATTACGTTACTTCTCTCTCTGTCTCTCTCTCTGTCTCTCTCTCTGTCTCTCTACCTATCTCTCTCTCTCTCTCTCTCTCTCTCTCTCTCTCTCTCTCTCTCTCTCTCTCTCTCTCTCTCTCTCTCTCTCTCTCTCTCTCTCTCTCTTCCGCTGTCGTTCCTCCCGTTTGTTACGTCACTGCTCTGTCTGTCTGTCTTAACACCCGCTGTATTTCCGTTTGTTTGTTACGTCGCTTCTCTGTATGTCTCGAGTTTGCCACCGCGGTTTTTTCTTGCTTATTACGTCACTCTCTCACTCTCTTCATCGTTAATACTCGCTGTATTTTCGTTTCTTTGTTACGTCACTGCTCTCTGTCTCTGACACTCGCGGTTTTCTTGTTTGTGACGTTACTGCTCTTTTTTTACCCGCTGTCTCTTTCCGTTTGTGACGCCACAACTGTACGTCCCTCTCTCTGTTGCACCCGCTGTCTGTCTGTTTCTTACATTCTTCATGAACCCCTGTATAATTGTTATGCATCGTTGTACTCTTACTCTCGCTCTCTCTCTCTCTCTCTCTCTCTCTCTCTCTCTCTCTCTCTCTCTCTCTCTCTCTCTCTCTCTCTCTCTCTCTCTCTCTCTCTCTCTCTGTATATCTGTCTGGTGCCCCTCTTTCCTTCTGTTTGTTTCGTCGTTTCGTCACTGCTCTCACATTGGCTTCCACCGTCTTCTCTTGTTTCTTACGTCACCGCTATTGGCTTCCACTGTCTTGAAGTCTTCTCTTGTTTCTTACGTCACCGCTTATCTCTGACATCCGCCGTCTTACCGTCTGTTTGTTACGTCATTACGTGTACAATAATGCGGTCTGTCATTTGGCTTTTGAATAAACGAATATATATATATATATATATATATATATATATATATATATATATATATATACACACACTCTCTCTCTCTCCACCCCGCTGTCTTTCATCTGTTGTAGGCCTATACGTCGCCTATCTGCCTCTCGCGGTCTGTTTGTTTCGTCACAGCCCTCTCTGGTCCCCGGCTACTTTCCTTGTTTGTTACGTCCCTCTTGGCCATGCACTTGTAGAATCTCTGAACGTGCTCTTCAGTGAAATTCTCAAAAACTTAGAACTTTAATCACTACTGATATCAGGCAATCATTTGCCATAGAATGACTTTATCTACGTACCTGCAGCTGCACTTCATCTCTGCTATGGTTTTTGTGGCTGGATGCTCATCACCCAGGAAGCAGTGATGGGCACTAAACTATTTTTGTTAGTTAAACTAAAACTATTTTCCAACTAAAAAAATAGTTTAACTAAAGTTGGCAACTGATTTTGGAAATTAGTTAACTAAACTAAAAAAGTAGTTAAACTTTTCCAACTTTTATGACAAACACTTTCACCATAAGGGGCCGTCCATATATTACGTACACAAAAATCCGGGAAAATTGGACCCCCTCCCCCTGTTCGCAAGCGTACTTTCTTCCACCACCCCCCCTGAGTACGTACGTTTGACGCAACCCCCCCCCGATGACCAGCTGCAGAAAGTGTCTCCAGGCAGCCTGTCTGCACTTTAGGCCAGATTACTGAAGGGCCAATATAGACAAATTATAGGTGTCGTTCACAGCACAGAATAACTGCACATGGCTTTTATATAATGTAATAAAATGCCATGGGACGACTATAGGATAATACAGAGTTATAAATAGGCTAATGTGGACGTCATAATTAAAAATTTATTTTGGGTACGTACACATTTTGTTACCCCCCCTCCCCCCCCGTTCGCACCCGTACGCAAAATCGCCAAAATCCGACCCCCCGACCCCCCTAAGTGCGTACGTAATATGTGGATGGCCCCTAACAGAGGTTAAGTGAACTGTAATAGTGCAGAGCGTCAATAACAATTTCACCTTCAAACTATGCAACTGTACTGTTCTGGCATACAGTTACAGGCGTACTGTTAGTGTACGAATTTGAAAACATGCTAAAATGCTAAAACCATGCAGTGTTCAAATAGTTTTTTTTACAGTGTTCAATGTTCATTGTGGAAAAATAGTTGCATAATGCTGATTTTTTAAGTTAAACTTTTTAGTTAGCAACTAAAAATGTTTAGTTAAACTATGGTTTTAACACAGTTTCCCACAGTTAAATGTTTAGTAAAGCTGAACGTTCATGCCGGCCAGCAGAGATTGAATACTCTGTGTATTCAGATTATGATATTCATAACACTGAAAAGCATATGTCTGGAACGTGGTATTTATAAGCTTGCATTCAAAACCTCCACAGTTAGCTGTAGTGGACTCTATGAGACCCCACGGAGCAAGACTCGTGAGATAGAACCCGTGTATTTGGTATCTGTACGATGCAAGAGATTAACAGATACATGCAATTTGAATGATGCGATTATTTACTTTTGGCACTTCAGTTCCATTTTGTATTAACACTGGCTTCTGTGCCATTCAAAAACTTTATATTGCCTTAAATTAAGAACAACACATTGCAGTAAATTCCGTGACATTTGTGGTATTAACTATTAAGGCTCTTGATTACATGGTCTTGAACTTAAGGCATTATTTGGTCTTGGTATTAAATCCTGTGGTCTTAGTATTGGTCTCCAATAGAAAGTGGTCTTGAAATTTTGGTCCTACTTACAACCCTGATTTTCTGAGTTTTACATATAACCAAACGTGATTATATAATGAATGTGCTATATAAACCATTTATGCCTATGAAAGAATTTCAGAAACAATGTAATGCCCTTTGTTACAAACCAGCAGTAGAACTTGTACCATTCTAAGACATTAATTAGTTAATTAATTAGTTAGTTAATTAATTAATTAGTTAATTAATTAACAGAGCAAATCCCCATCACAGCAGAAGCATCATCAGCAGCATGAGGTCTTATTTAATAAGCAGTCTTTGGCGAGGGTGTTTCAAGACACACACACACACACACACACACACACACACACACACACACACACACACACACACACACACACACACACACACACACACACACACACACACAGAGTGTGTGTAATAAGTGTCCTGCACGGGCCAAGATCATCCGGTGCAGTTGGAATGAATGAACGGTTGGGATGGGCGACTTCCTTTAAACAACAACTATTCACGCAACAGGGAGTTATGATCTGGTATCTGGGCCAGAGTCATACGGTGTGACGGACTTGCTGTGTGTGTGAACTTATGATCACTTAATATAATTCCCCGATTTCATGTATCGTATATGTATAATTGTAGGACTTCTACTCCTACCACAGTGTGACTGGGGTTGCTTGTTACCGAAACTTTATAATATTGGTATGCAGTATTCCTTGAAATATTAGAAAATGACGGAGCAGATTCGGTGTTCAATAATGCCTCCGTCGATCTTAGTAATTGGGTAAACGTTGACCCATCGTAACTTCCGTCTAAAATCCAGTTTGTTATCTGGTATGTGCCTCTGTTGCGTCTTATCGCTTTCAACGCAATTCTCCAAATTTTAACCGGCTCAGGACATTTTATCTGCAGCCAGACATTTAGGATTGATCTACTACTATCAGCTATCCAAGTTCAGTTCGAACCATCTGCATTTAGACCATTGAAAGCTCCATACGCTTGATACTTGTCAGTAACAATTGAACTAGCACTAGCAGTGAATCAGGTAACACTTTCATCAGCCTCCAAATAAGGCATATGTATCCAATATGACACTTTTTAGGAGCATTATTATCCGCTCTACTATATGCCAACTAATCTGTATCTACTGGAGAAGCTCGGTTTCTGAGCAATTACAAGATCAATCAATCGATCAATCAATATTCGTTTAATTCAGCAAATCCAGTTGACAATAAAGCAACAGGTTAAAGAACAAGAACTAGGCCTATCTCAGATCTGGTCTTTCTTCTTCTTCAGCTAGGAGTTTCTTGAGCCTAGCAACATCCTGAGCTGCGGCGTTGTATTAAGCAGACTCGTGCTCTCTCATTTTCTCAAGAGCTTTCCGAGCCCTCTCTTTAGACTTTCGGATATTATCATTTTCTCGATCCATCCTGGCTTGAGCTCTTGCCAAATCAAGACGAGTAGAGTTTTTCGTTCTTTTACAGCTAGTCGCCTATAATTGTTTTAAAGAACAAGAATACTGCATTCACTTCCTGAGAAATTATGTCAGAAATTACAATACAATAGAACTGTATTTTTATATTAACCTCTTTACAAAGTTCAGAAATGTATACGTTCATAACACAGAACATCGATGGCGCTCCTAAATCGTTCGAGTCAGATAATAACTTTGCTGTTTCTCCCAGAGAAGCCTGCCTAAAATCTCCTAAATCGCTCGTCAGATAATAACTTTACTTAACTGTTTCTCCCACAGGGACCTGTTTTAAAACTCCTAAAATTAATTGCTCGAGTCAGATAATAACTTACTTAACTGTTTATCCCACTGTAAATCGTGTTGCGGCTTGTCGACTTCATTATTATTAAACGAATATATATATATATACATATATACATATATATATATATATATATAATACATACTTCTTCATCCAGAAATGCCTGTGTTAAAGTTCTCTTCTGCGATCGGAATTCCTGCTGTAGGTCTATGTCCATGGCTTCCATCAACAGAATGATTAGGCAGAAACCTGATGATGCAACATTTCATAAGATATTATGCAATAGGCTATTTCACAACGGTTGTGCAATTTCTATGTATAATGCAACTTTTCCTCGGCGCCAACTTCCAGTCAAAATAAAATTCATCGGCAGTAACTTCCGGTCCAAAATAAAATTGCTCGACGCTAACTTACGGTCGAACGTAAACATTCCGGACAAAACAAAGCATATGCACAGGGACAAAGACGGACAGTCGTTCAGCTTGCGTTGTGGACAGAATAAACGAATGCCATGGAACATTTTAGACACGCTAGAAAAAGTATATATAATATGACGCAAATGATGGTGTTGGAGTAACGGTGTAGCTGGATGCTTTCGAACCGAAGAGACTCAGGTTCAAATTCGCCTTACAGCGGTTTGTTAAATTTATGTATTTTTTGGCGGAGAACGCACAGGAACTTCAGTAGAGAAGCGGAACACAGGAGCAATGAGAAACAAGGTGGAACTCGCACACACTCACACGAGTACAAACACACTAGCACATGAGCACGCGTACACACATGACAGACGTGTCACGTTATCGGATGACTCTAGCCCAGATACCAGATCATAACTCCCTGTTGTGTGAACAGTTGTTAATTAAAAGAAGTCGCCCATCCCAACCGTTCATTCATTCCAACCGCACCGGATGATCTTGGCCCGTGCAGGACACTTATTACACACACATATATACGCACACATATATACGCACACATATATACGCACACACATTACGCACACATATATACACACATATATATATATATATGTGTATATATGTGTGCGTGTGTGTGTCTTGAAACACCCTCGCCAACGACTGCTTATTAAACAAGACCTCATGCTGCTGATGCTGCTGTGATGGGGATTTGTTCTGTTAATTAATTAGCTAATTAATTAACTAATTAATTAACTAATTAATGTCTTAGAATGGTACAAGTTCTACTACTTAAACCATTATTGGTCCTTGGCTAAGGACCGAATGCAACATCATAATACATTACTTCATCAAAATATTACAATTACAAGATAGAATACAAAACCGTATTATGCTACAATATATAATTGCATTTCTCATTACCACGTAACCACAATTCTGAGAAATTTGTAGTCTTCACACTGATGTCCACAGAAGGTGGCTAAAAAACTTAGATATAACACAAATTTGTGTTGCAATACATTCAATGTCACCTACTGTGATAACATTTTGTCTACTCACTGTAGAAGGGCACGTGTTCTCTTGTCTTTCAAAAGCGCTCTGCACATGACTAACTGATTTAACCATCTGCCCTTGAGGTAGTGTGTTAATGTAGGTAGACCAGAGTTACATGGAACAGCACACATATGGAAAATGCGACCGTGATGACCACGATCCAACACATGAGAAGACATGGTGGGACTAAGTTAATGTGCAGAAGCATTGCACATGTTTGTCACTGTAGAGAACAATGATCCCCCACTTAATCAGAGACTGGGATATAAAGCCCCCTCAGGTATAGCAAAGCAGAACTGACAAAAGATGCCTGCGCCAAAAGGAGAGTCTTGAACTCCATTCTTCCCATTTTTATGACAGGCCGTTAGTATGTCCCGTATAATAAGCGAAAGTATCGGCAGAGGCATTGCAGCTAAGCAAAGATTGAAACAGACGGATTGTGAATTGTGGCAGGCCTGCATTGACTGTTGCAATACGTGAGATTGCATCGCCTAATCTGTGCATAATGCAGCTGAATAGCAGGACCTGCAGCAGTTCACATGATGATAAATTATTCATTGCAGACAATCCTATGCACTATTATTACTAGTCTAGGTTGTTTTCAGAATTAAGATTAATTTCTCCAGACATGCCACAATTTGTGTTAGGAATCAGTGTTGGTTACTTAGTTGGAAAATGCTTTTATATTTAAACTAGTTCAGAAGACAATTGGCATTGTCTTCAGGCACGTAATGAACATCCACCTTCATGGATCCACACTCAAGCAGAGTGCTCAGTTTGGCATTCCACCTTTCTTAATTCCTCTCTGCTATAGTTAGACAGTTTGCTAAGAACATGAAATCTACTTATCCGACTCATTTATGGATTAATCTGTAAAATTTGCATTGGCTCAACAGTAGCAAGCTCAGACAAAACAGTTAGTAGGGCTCAAGCCATTTTGTTCGATGTAGCAGTAAACTCCTGTTGCCGCTAACATATGAACTGACCGTTAGAAATCATTCACCTAAGTTGTCTAAAGTTCTCTCAAGAACAATCCGAAACCATTTGGTGCTAAAGCTGTAATTCCACTGTGACCAGACAGTTCTCCGTGGGTTTGTTAACTGACAGGCCTCTCGTTTCCACTTGCACTTGGCCAGTTTTCCACCTCCGACTGCCTCGACAACTGCTTTCATGCGGATGGCGTACAGTATTTCCATGGACAAGTCTTGCAACTAGAAAGATCAAAACAAGCAAAACGATTTTAATTAAGCTTTAACACTGCTGTATAAAACCAAATCTCCACTTAACTTGCCTAACTTCAATATTCGTACATACAAACATTCAGTTGAATAACACCAAATAATTATAAATTGTGAGAAATGGCACGTCAAAATTTGGTCAATGCATCAGACATTTACGCATAATGTGCATCCTGGTTTCAATGTTTTTCTGTTTGAGCTCAATATTACATTGCAGCAGATAGTACAATCAGTATACAATTCTGTAGGTCTAAAACCTCTTCATCACACTGTTATAGATAACGGTTGGCTGAACATCTGGAATTATTGGCATCATGAGAATGCTAAATCCTGTCCAAAGACAACTCAAGCTCTCTATTCTACATCAAAATTTTCAAGGTTGGGTTTAGCCATAAAATTAACTTCAAAAGTAAAATCTTTGGTAAAAGTTTTTAACTAATGTGCTCTTAAAATTGCTGGTGGTTAAGGCTCTGCCAAATGCCTGAGCAGGGAGCCTAACGGCTAGGTTGAAAGTTCTCTGCCATGATATATAAACGTTTATGCAACCCAGCCATACATGATGTCAGAGTTAACTCTCATGGCAAATGTCTCAGTTGTTTAGTCACAAATTACCCTTTCTGAACCCCATTTTACCGGTAATAGAAATTTGCAAATATCTATGCACTTTAAAACCTGTGGCACCCTGAACAAGTTGAACAGCTTAATCATTTGTTCAAAAGTCAACCACTGAAATCTGACAGAAAAATTCAGCCTTATGGAGTCGATTTTAACTGCATGCCAACCCTGGTGGCTTATGCAGCAATTAAGTTTCAACACTTAATTACGCAGTGGAAATATATAAAAGATATGCTCTACCCCAGACTCTTTACTTTGTGCTTTGAACCGACTGTAATTTTAATCCATGGCCTAAATGTCACAAATCCAACCTAATTTGGTACATTTTAAGCTTGAAGGCAAATCATCTGTTCAAGATATTATTTAAGCTACCGGTACATTAAATTTGTTTTTAAAGTCTTGTTCTTTAGCAGTGTAAATGCTTCATCTTAAAGGGGGCTTTGCCAGAGGACTCCATTTGACCACCCCCTGGATTTGTACCAATCTTTTAAAATGTAAATGTACACACATGTCTAGTTTTTGTCTACACGATTGCAAAACAACTTTTCCAAAACACAGATGTGAGGTCAAAGTATCACAAGATTGAAATTCAGAAAACCACATCAACCCAGCTTTTAAAATATAAATATATAACACAACCAAACTCACCATCTTTGTGCTAATGCTAACTAAAGTAACACTTTCCTCTGGTGCAGCCATGACGCCGTTCTAAAACAAAACCACGAATAACAAACTACTGATTTGACATTTGGACAAGCTGTTCGTACACTAGTATGCCATTTGTGTAAGGATTGTACTGGTATGAACATCGCGATGCCATACGATGCAAAGCGAATATGTGAGGTATATATTTCTCATGACTTATAATTAAAAGGTCAGAAAATTAAAAGTGCTGTGGAAGGTAATAGCATTAAAAATGTAATGGCAACATTAGGGTCATTCATAAGCAATGGTGAAAAAATAAATTCTTAAAAGTTGCTGCTCTCACCCCCGCATTATGTTCCAAATAATTTTTAAAACATTTATGACCAAGTTTCAGTTGGTTCCGAATATGTTTAGGGGAGCCTCAACATGGTTGTACTTAGAGAAAGAAGCTCAAAGAAGAGTTTGCAACAAAGTTCACTGGGACAGTAAACTTTTTCCTTACATGACAGAGCAAGCTAAATTCAATCGCCTGCCTGTATTGGCATCTGGAGCAGGCATTGATCAACTGCTTGCAGTTTCATACTAACCAAATGGGACCAGAAAAATAACAGCCACTGCAGTATTCGCAGCTATCGAAGATTGGGGTAGCATGTCACGCTTCTGTAGCATGGCTTTCGACACCACATCATCGAACACAGGTCTTATATCAGGTGCATGCACTCTTCTGGAGGAGAAGTTGTCTTTTGCCAGTTGGCATTATATTCATGAGATAATACTGGATAAGATCTGTTCACTGACATTAGCTCCTTCTTCTGGACCAGATATAGGCCTACAGATATTCAAACGTTTCCAATCTGATATTGATCATGCTGCTTTCCATGCAGGTTTAGATGATGGCGAAGTCACGAGAAAGATCACACAAGGCAAAAGAGCTGGAAAAGATTGTGGACATCTCAGATTGTGTCACATTCACAGAGACAGCAACCAACTCTGTGATGAAAAACATGCCACTACTGGTCGTTGGACCAAGAGTCCCAAAGCCAATCGAAAACTGTACTGCAGCTTCCAGTTCAGTGTATGTGTGCTATATTTTGTGCATTTACTATCTGCTGCCAACTCAGCCGTGACAGCAACTGAGGTCCATGAGGATTGAAACTACGACACACCTGAAGTCTGTTACTGTGGCATCCCAGATCAAGGCATGACCTATCCTCCAAGCTTTGCCTTGTTATTGTCTTTATCATCAATATTATTATCATTATTATATCATCTTGACATCTTCATCATTATCATCATTACCACTATTGCAGCTTTTACTTCAAGTGTTAAATGTACTATTGTAACTCTTATCATACACTACACATTTTGTACTTTTCTATAATCACCCAATAGGTTTCAGGAACGTTTTGCATATAATACTCAGCCTTAAAACTAGTTTGATAACCAAAATTTCACTTTGTGGAAATTCTTGTATGTAGAATTTGATTTTTGCCTGCTTACAGCTGATCATATATAAACAGTATGGCTGCCACAGACTGTGAGAGAATACAGCACAGTAAGCTTGGCACAGCAATTCTCTCATAAATAAGTAACTAACTGATCATTATTTGACAATACTAGTGTTGTGCCATAAAAAATTTCATGTCAAACTACACACCCTAGCAACATACTACACTCCTAATGGTCTCTTCCAAACAAGTAGAAGGCATGGTGAAGTTGTTTCACTTGTTTTCTCCAGTGTGCTTGGAGAGATCGCTGTTGGCATACTATTAGCCAGAGTACATGCAGAGAAACTGTTAGATTTTGATGCTATGTTCAGTATTCAGTAACAACATATGTGATGTAATTTTCCAAAACCAGGCGGAAGTCGGCAAAACCTATTACGAGTAATCTCTCAAAATAGCGCTTCATCTTGATTTTTAGCGAAAAGCGTTTTATATCATAATTGCATTGTTTAATATTTGAAGAATATAATTCTGCAGTCTTTATGATTATTTATTGGTTGTTTTCATACAAATTCGAATAACATTGCAAAGTTGTAAAAGAATATGATTTCATTTTCGGGTCAATTTCATTGTTTTGCGCGTAGCGGTTATAAATAGCGACTGAGAAATACCCATGATGTCATACATCTTCTGAAAGCCTGGAATTCCCTTTAACCGACTGGCCGACTTTCGTGGCTGAATAATTAATTCCTGTGCCATAAATAGCAAAGAAACTCCGGTCCCCCAAATCTTCTTTCCCGTTGGTTGGTATGACGTGATCATTTAAATGCCGAATGCTAGAGTCCTGATTGGACAACACAAGGTCGCGCGCTGCATCTCGGGCTATTTTTATCTGCGTGAGTGCAATGCTAGAGTCCTGATTTGGCAAAACAAGGTCGCGCGCTGCATCTCGGGCTATTTTGTATCTACGTGGAGTGGAATGAAAGCTTAGTCAGTTACCAAAAGTTTCTTAATTATTAAATAAAAACAAAAAATAACAACATAATTTAATATTGTAATATTGGCAGACATGTGTGTTTATAACCTGTGAAAATTTCAGCATTTAAGCTCAAGCAATACCTATCGTAATCAAGGACTTTATAATAGATTACATGCGTTTTGTTTTTGGCATTGTTCTCTAAATAATTTCTCATATAGGGCATGGTTTCCAAACCGCATATCTTCGTAACGGTTAGACCCATGAGAAAAACCCTTAGCATCTTGGAAAGATCTTGAAAAGATCTACAAATATATATTAAAACCTAGTTTTTGTAAATTTTTACGAACCGCCTGGTTTTGGGATCCCGCATCACATATTAGCAAACTGAATAAATGTCATGGGCTGGTGCAATTTCTGCCGAGACGATTGTGCGAACTGGATCCACAGAAATTCATCGAGCAGCTGGGGTTTTGACGGAGACGGAGCCAACAGCTGTGGAAAGTATATTCTTTAATTGGGAAGTACCACGGAAGTCGCATATGTGAAGGTCACTAGGTCTTGGGAGGCCGTTGCATATTACTACTGTTTGCTTAAACATACCTATATTTTAGAAATTATCTGTACTACCCTAATTTACACGAATACAAAAATATACATACAAGCCGATTCCAGTCAATTCCAACTTCGCATAAATTGTGTAATTTCGAGGACCTTAAACCCGACAGTATCATCACAGATATTAAATTATTGAATGTACCCTATTTGGTATCATATCACGCATAAAAAATATTGGAGCCATCAGTAAACATTGAGCTAGCTAGTTAATGCCTGCTAGAAAGATTTTAGTCAGTATGTAAAGCCCGAAAAATGTTGTAGTCGTAATCTCGATAAACTACAGCGCCCAAAAAGCGAAGTTGCGGGAACTAGCTTATTATTGTTGTATCTGGCAGCTTCTTGAAAGGCGAATAGCAAATAAACCAATATCTAAAACATTAATAGCAACGATAGAAGACCACTGCTCTGATTATTTAGTGTACGCCGATCAAGGCGTAGCCACAGTTACACCACAGTATAGGTAATTATCTATACTGTGGTTACACTGTGGCGTAGCTATGCACGAGGATATCCTCGCATATCGATCTTGGTTTTTTGCAGAGATATTAAAATCGCGATAGTTACATTGTTAACCAGTGCCAGTGGTAATAACAAGTTTCTTTCAGAAGTTATTACGCCTACGACTAAGCCGCAGCGCTTTATATTAGCATCGAAGCACAATCAATGGCTGATGAAATTTTGACCAAGACAGACAAAATTAAGAAACAAAAATAATTTTATCGTAATCGCAATATCGAGATATCTACAGCGCCCCGAAAAAGCAAAGTCGCGGGAACCAGCTTATTCATCTGCTTGATGTCTCGTTACGATTGTCATACGGATCTTCTTAACTTGATATATATCTCAACACAATATATTTAATTTATAAAGTAAGAGTGTTTAAGCAAACTTCCAAACCATTCTTTTTATCACCTTTGGATAGTTATCACGGCTCTAAGAATTATCCTGCGGATTGACGCGTACAGTTCTAGACAACTACACTTACAGCGCATACGTCTGGCCATGTTTACTTCCGGTATAAATTTCAATGTCAGTTGCGCTTTGTGTTCGCATCGTTACAAACATCTACAGTTTACACGTAAACAATTTAAATGACCTGATAATTATGTTACCAGTAATTTAAACGTTTCAAAATAAATCATAAATGGCTTCTTCGTCGTTTTCGTCTTCTGATTCGACGGGAAGTGACCAGCCGTCGTCGGGTAACGGAGCGCCAACGAGTGGCTCCTTTGAGTGCAACATATGCCTAGACACAGCCAAAGATGCCGTTGTCAGCCTCTGTGGACACCTTTACTGGTTAGTTTTCTTGCGGTCGACAGTTTTAACGCCCATCGATCATTTAGGTTGATCCAGAGATTTCTTCCAACGATTATATATGGGCGTTGTCACCGTTGTGCAAGTTTTAGTCCGAGGGGGAGCAACCAGAATCCCAGAAAACACTGAAAATACACAAAAAGCCAGATTTCCCGAAAATAGTTTTATATAAAGCGGCCGAACTCCCGAAAAATATTCAAAGTTAAATTGTAAACTTACGTTGAACGTATAGCTTCTCCGTGTTTCCACCGTTTAATAACATCCCATCCTGTCGGGAAACGGACATTATCCCCCCGGACATTTTCCCCCCGGACATTATCCCCGGGACAGAATCCCCCCGATTTTAGTTAGGACATTATCCCCCCGGACAAAATCCCCCCTCTGTGTAATAAGTCTATTTCTACATTTAATTGATCAACCTTAATAACCCTGTTGCCCTAGTGTCAGCTTGTTAATGCTGTAAAGCAGTGGTGCACAACCTTTTTCGGCCAAGGGCCACTAAACGATTTCTTTGAGCCCTTCGGGGGCCAAACAAATGATGTCTCGGCTTAGTTTGGATAAATGCATGTCAAAATTTATGAAGAAATGTGTGCACTAAAACAAGTATAAAAGTAAATATAAAAAGTTACAGAGGAAGGGGACTCGTGGTATATCTCTATTACTATAATACTGATGGTTTTTCCAATGACCACTGCAGTGCGCAAGTAACTGTAGACTTAATGTCAGTGCTGGCTCATAAATAGTCACTTTTCCTATTGGACATCGCGGGCCACATGAAGACTCGTCGGGGGCCAGATTTGGCCCGCGGGCCGGACGTTGTGCACCACTGCTGTAAAGGTATAGACTAAAGACTTGTTAGTGTCAATCAGGTGTAAAAATAAGACTTGTTAGTCGCCTAGTTCTTAACTTTAGGCTTGTTAATGTCAGGATTCGCGAGGTCAGCTGCCAAAACAGCGGGTCAGGTATAGCGCCAACCAGCTACAAGCCCGTCTCCTGCACTCCTTGTTAGTGTCACTTAGGTATAGACTTGTTAACGAATGAATGGAAGTTAACTGAACGAATGGAAGTTTGTAATGTAATTGATAAACCTTAATAGTTATTTGCCGTATGTCCTGTACTGTTACACTCGTTTTTAGAAGTAAACAAACTGTAAATATATTCTTATTAAACAAATTGAAATATATTCCGACTGATGTTGAGGTATTAGCAATGGCTTAGTTCTTTTTGCCGTCATCACGCGTCATGATATATGTGTGAAATATAGGTTATTATTTCCTAGCCTGGGGGGATTATGTCCTACCCCGGGGGGATTCTGTCCGGGGGGATAATGTCCGGGGGGATAATGTCCTACACGTGTATACATTGACATTCAAGAAAAAATCCGTGTTCCTCCACACAAACGTTATCGTCTTAATTTTCGGGAATTCGGGTCACACGTAGAAAATCGTTTTCGGGAATCCGGCCGAAATTCGTTTCAGGGATTTGGGTTTTAGAGATTCGGGCCGCACCCATCCGAGGCGTGACAGTTTTGGCAGAAAAATTCTTTATGTAAACGAAAAAACAACAATGAAACAACAACGAGGTAGGGAACTCCTTACAGGTGGTCCAGTGACAACAACTGAAACTGTCTTTACAAGTTTACATAAATTTGTATGAGCAAATTCTTGGTGATAATTCAAACGTGGTAATGCATGAGAAGTAATTTTATGTCAGATGATTTTGTGAATGTAAACTTCTACAGTTTATATGCATAATTGAATATGGAAGTTGCTACAGTTGCTAAGTTAAATTTATGAGAAAGAGAATTACACCTAAACCAGATTAGCCTGACATCTAAACCAGACTAAACCAGGTTGTCTGGTTGTAGCAGATTTTATGGAGAGCGACCAAGTCTGTCTTTAGCGGGGTAGGACAAAAAGAATGCACAAGTTGGCAAGATAGTCGACAAAGTAAACATAGTTGTCACGGAACATACCTAGGCATTTCATGAGTTGTACAGTAGTAATGCTGTTTCTTTGTACTTAAAAGTTCGTTGGGGGCCGTCCACATATTACGTACGCACTGAGGGGGTGGGAGGGGGGTCGGATTTTGGCGATTTTGCGTACGGGTGCGAACGGAGAGGGGACAAAAGTGTACGTACGCAAAATAAATTTCTAATTATGACGTCCACATTAGCCTATTTATAACTCTGTATTGTCCTATAGTCGTCCGATGGCATTTTATTACATTATAAAAAAGCCATGTGCAGTTATTCTGTGCTGTGAACGAGACACCCTATAATTTGTCTATATTGGCCCTCACTCATCCTTCAATCTGGCCTAAAGTGCAGACTTTCGAGACACCTTCTGCAGCTGGTCTTCGGGGGGGTGCGTCAAGTGTACGTACGCGGGGGGGGGGGGGTGTGGAAGAAAGTACGCTTGCGAACAGGGGGGTGGGGGTCCAATTTTCCCGGATTTTTGCGTACGTAATATATGGATGGCCCCTTGCTGCATTCATAAAGTTACTGAGCGCACTGAGCCTTGCACAAAACTAATGTTATGCATGAAAGTTTCTGATCAGAGAGTTATGAGGACCATGAGTGTTGATGCATTCACTCAATTATTGTGAATTTCACTTGATCCACCAGCATTTGAAACATGAACATAGAAGTTAAAGGCAATGCATTAGCCACTATTTGGTGGCATATGCCTTTGCTTTTCATTTCTTTGTCACCAAATCAAGTATGCATCTAAGTACTGTGACTTTTAATAATACGAATAATATTAAGCATTCGTGATCGTTGTGTGTCAGTGTTTATGAATGCACTTGACTGATGGCTTTTGGATCCTGTGAAATGTCACGTACATGTTTATTATCAACGTGTATGTGAACTCACTTGTGGCTTATCATCATCGGCTTGATGAAAATCATTTTCTAATTAGAATTTCCCAATTGATAATATTCTCTTATCTGTCTCACATCCGGTTTATCTGGTTTGCCTGTCTTCTCACTGACCTAATTTTGTTTCTGGCTGATTGGTTTGATTGATTTTCACGTGATTTCTAACCATAAACCCTGTCTTCAGTTTTTTAATGCAATTGTCAATCTTTTCCTTCCTCCTGGGCTGGAATTTGTTGTGCTTATTTCCAGCTGAATTTACCCATTTAGCTGAGACAGAGTTTATGGTTAGTTGCTGTTTAACAACACTGTGTCGTAACGAAGATGATTAACGTTGCCCTCCTCCTTTCTCCAGGCTTCGGGCTGCACTGTTACGACGAGTGTCGTTAAACAGTAACTAACCATAAACTCTGTCCCAGCTAAATGGGCAGTGGAGAGTTCTGATTAGAATTTATGGTCTTCAGCGTGCTCCTTTCAATTTCACTGAATGTTTGCTTGGATTTTCTTGTACCTAGCCAGCTAGCTTTATGCATGTCCTTTTCACTTCAGCAGTGTTGAGCACATGTGTCATTTTGTGTTTCCGCTAGCTACATGCACGTTTTGTTTTATTTAAGTGGTCTTAGGCATGTTCTTTTTGTTAAGGCCAAAAAAAAATAATGGTGTGTTTCCGGTAACAGAGTTTTAAAAAACTGGGTAGGTAGGTAGGAAAATATTTTTTTTTTGGTAAAATATTTTTGTACAATGCTATTTCGGGGGTCTACTATTCCGGGGTCCGCTATATACATACATCATACATACGTACATGCATACATACATAGAGTATGCATGCATACATACATACATACACATATACAGATACATACATGCATACATGTATGTATGTATGTATGTATGAATGTATGCATACTTGTATGTATGTATGTCTGCATACATACATGCATACAAGTATGCATACATACACATATACAGAGATACATACATACATACATGCATACATGTATGTATGTATGCATACTTGTATGTATGTATGTATCCATGCATACATGTGTACGTATGTATGTTTGTATGCATACTTGTGTGCATGTATGGATGTATGCATGCATACTCTATGTATGTATGTATGTATGTATCTCTGTATGTATCTCTGTATGCGTGTATGTATGTATGTATGTATGCATGCATACTCTATGTATGTATGCATGTATGTATGTATGCATGCATGTATGTATGTATGTATGTCAGTATGTATGTATGTAGGTATGTATATAGGGCATGTATAGCGGACCCCGGAGTAGCGGACCCAAACCGTGTCCGAGGGGTGCTTTAGAGATCGATATTCAAGGAGGCTGGTTGCAAAGGAGTGCTGTTGATAAGAAAGTTGTTGCTAAAGATGGCGGTTGCTAAGGAGGACGGTTGCTAAGAACACTCGCTGTGAAGGTGGCTGGCTGTTAAGGATGGTTGCTAAAGAGGCTGGTTGCTAAAGACTCGGCCTGAGTCTGACTCTGAAACTGAGTGCTAAAGAGGCTGACATTGAGGCTGTTTGCTACGAAATTTTAGTTGCCAAGAAAGATGGTTAAGGTTAAATGCTACGGAGGTTGGTTGCTAAGTAGACTGGTTGCTTAGGAGGCTGAGGCTGACCTTGAGGCTGGTTTCTACAAAGGAAGCTTTACTTGTAGGCCTACTTTGGTACCTACGATAATCGTAGAATTTGCTGAAAGATTGAATACGTACGACGATCGGATTAGTGAAATAACGCTGGCGAGAAACCGTGGGAAAATCGCCGACTTTCGGATCTATTATCTCCCCGACCCTCCCACTTTTGTAAAAACTGACCGTGGGAAACTTACAGCCAATTCATTGCTCTAATTAACGGTGCACTTATTTACATAGAAAGACCGCTGTTTTCCCAAAACCATCTGCTTTCGTGAGCGCAGCTATAATGTCGCAATTCTGCACGGAATGCTATGTTTTCAATTGTCGGAAATCTGCAACTCTGACACGCTGTGGGTTACGGGAAAAAAAATTTGTTCCCAAAATTATCCGAGTCGCGCCAAAAAAGTGACTCGGTCGCGTTACCGAAAACACACCATTATTTTTTTTGGCCTAAGGCATTACTGATTTTGTTTTTTTGCTGATTCCGGATAACAGGTAGTATAGGCCATTATTTGCCAATTTCGATTCCAAATTCCGAATAGTAATGAAGTATGTATTTGCTAAAATATATTTTGTTGTGTATTTATACTGGTACATTAGGCCTACGGTGGGCTAGACATAAGTGAAAACGGCAAAAAGTGTCCTTTCATAATCAATTTAAGTTGTTTTAAAATCTCAAGTGCTTATAAATATGCATATAATATATTTTTAATTTTAACATATACCAGTACAAAAAATACTAGGCTGTTTTGTAAAAATTTTGAAATTAAAAGAAAGCTATAAAAACATCCGAGTTCTTGTTATTGGTCTTAATTACATAAAATTTATATAGCACTAATTCGTATGCTGAATTATATATAAACCCAATATGCTGATAGAGTACTGAACTGAATTTTAAAGTGTTTATGTTGAGTTACAAGAGTAATTTAATAAATTTAATAAAGTTAAATTAATAATCATTAGTCAAACCCAACAAAAGCCAGATTCTTTTAATATAGTGAAGAGAAGCATTTCAGTTTTTTGCGTAATAACGCGCTGTATAATAATTTGCAAGTTTGATACATAAGTTTGATACATATCTTAGAACATATGTTCTTAAATACATATGCACTAAGGCCTAATTCCCAGCTAGGTATCGATGGCTAATGGCTTGGCATTAGCTACAGGAGGTAGGATGGACCAAGGAGGCGAGGACCCGTGCACATAACTTTAAACTCAATGCGTTTACAACAGATCACTGCAAGTGCCACAGTAGATCAACTGGTGTATACGACTTGCGTCTGCAGCGCCTGTGCTGCATTTCCTGGCTGCGCCTTTATACCAGGATGGACAAACAGCCAGTCATCACCCCTTCCTATACCACGATTTATTTCTTCTCCAATTGACAGGCCTAACGGTCGCTTGCCCTGTATCTGCCATGTCCTTTTTCACTTCAGCAGTGTTAAGCATAATCTTGTAACATAATCAACAGTAAATGGAACTCTGAATTTAGCGGGCCTAACGAACCTTCCGTTGTATCCTTTTGACGCCTCAACAGTGGTATACAAGTTTTAATTGTCTGTAATATCTATAACCTGTGTTATAACAAATGGTTTGAGCAATTAAAAAACATTAAGCACGTCGTTTTGTGTTTCAGCTGGCCTTGTCTTCACCAATGGCTGGAGATGCGTCCAAATGGTGCAACGTGTCCAGTCTGTAAAGCTGGTATCAGCAAAGATAAGGTGATCCCTCTCTATGGTCGAGGAAGCGCCGATCAAAAAGACCCAAGGTAGGACATCAATTGAAAATCATCCAGAATCTTCACAACTCTGGTAGGCATATTTTTTAGACTGTTTTAAGATGCAGTTATTTAGATCAGTTAAATAGTCATGCGAGCAATATTTTTGTGAGGAACTTCAAAGGTGGCATATAAAATGTTTTTATGCATATGTGTGTACATATATACATACATGCATATATCATACATAAAGACATGCATACATACATGTCATACATATGTGCATACATATATTTAGCATGTTTGTTTGTATGTATGAGGACACTTGCAGTTTAATACACTAGAACCTTGTCATTATACTACTCTTGTAGAGTCAGAACTAGATCTGAGTGTGAGCAACGCTACCCATTTATTGGTGCGTGACAACCTAGTCGTTAGACTGCCAAATCAGATGTTAGGGTTCATTTCCCCTCCAGTGCAGAAATATGCTTTGAAACATCTGCTCCACTTGTGCTCCTCAAGCCATAAACTGAGTAACCTGACCATTTACTGTTGGTAACACTACATTGATCCTTCTCATGTATTGTACTGTGTTCATGGAACACTTGGAATTAGAACTTACCTGCCACAAATAGCTCAGAAAATATTTTCAGCACATCTTATGATGTAACTTTTTATTTCTGTTAGATCGCTGTGTTACAGCACCCTTATGAGGTTCTTAAAACACTATTTAAGTGTTCATATATATACATCCATACATACATACATACGTACACACACATGCATACATACATACATGCATACATACATACATACATACAGGCAGCTGACGAGTTTTCTTTTCTTAACAGAGAAAAAGTTCCACCACGACCTCAGGGACAAAGAACCGAACCGGAAAACCAGGGACTACCAGTAAGTTATAGTTATGCAGATGTGTTCTCACTCCTACACTTTTTGTATCTGATCTTTGGCAAGTAAGGTAATTGCTTGTTTATTGGTTGCAGTTTTAAATTGGTGTTTCGCATTGGTCAGTTTGATAGCACAATTTAATTCTGATTAGACGTCTATATGGCTCCACTTCAAGAGTAAACTAATCCAGGGCGCTGTCTGCACTTGTCTGTATAGGATGTTAAATGTCCATAAGGACTGGAATTTTTCATTTAGTAAAACAGTGCAAGAAAACTAGGAGAGTTTCTGTTGCTGGGCCCATGCACACACGTAGAGCCCAACTAGTGGAGCCCCATCCACAGTTGATCGATGGTGTGGATGTTCTGTTATCTGATGATTGCGGGTTTGAACCTGCTGAGTGGACTCTGTGTAATGACCTTGGTAAAGTTGTTAACATACACTTTTATCTGGCACTTAGCAGTACAGTTTGGTAATGGCATAAACTGGGAAGTAACTTGTAAGTCTTGTGATGCACTGGTCCTGTATCCAGGACCTTTGGATTCATTTGTTGCCGGTTGAAGGACTGAAGTGAAGGAAATGAGCACATCTCCTACGTTCCATAATGGCATTCATTCATTCATAACGGACATTTATATAGCGCCTCTTCAAGGGAACTACTCAGATGTGCTCCCAACTCCAGTATGGCTGAATAGAGTGGTCTTAAGGCGAGAAAAGAACGTGGAAGAAAAGGTGGGGAGCAAGCGGAGCGCTAGGGGAAGGCTATTCCAGATTAGAGGGCCCACAACCGAGAAAGCGCGATGCTTTTGCCATTTCACTAACAGTCATCGTCAGCTTCTTGGTTGGAACGAAGGAATTATTGGCTGAGGTGTAAATATGAATGCACATATGGTGGCAACATGATCACCCCTGATGGATGTCTTGAAACAGTGAGTTTATATTTCTAAGCATTTCACTTGATTTTGTTTTCTCAGGTTCTGGATTGATTTCAGAGCAGTTTGATAGTGTCAGTTGTTGAGGGGTTTTTATGAGACAGTAGTATATGAATGTTTAATTACAATCTTCGATGTGTTAGCCATTCTCTCAGTCATTGGTCTTTCAATCAGTGTTTAGTACTTTTTGCTTTTTCTTAATATGCGGCTTTTATTTATTTTCAGGGATTCCATAATTTTCGATTTGGAGGGGGCGCAGGTGGTGGAAGTTTCCACGCAGGTGGCTTCCAGATGTCGTTTGGCATCGGTGGTTTTCCCTTCGGAGTCTTTTCCTCATTCAACATAAATCCAAATGATCCAAGACCGAGTGCACGTATGTCTGTCTTATTCTCAGCTAACTTCTTATACACATTGTTATATTGAGGCATTTATTTAGTTCAGTGTTGTTATTTTACTGAGACCTTGAGCTTGTCCTTGGCATATAGTGCCTTTGCATCATCACTTGATACTTGGTCATAAGGCATTAGGGCTGTATAACTGTCACCAAATGTATAAAGAGCTGAAGGATCATTCTGGGCAAGAATTTTTGCTTCTGATAGTTTGACTGCTCAGTTTTCTTTGTTATGTCCTCATTGACTATACCTATTGTGTTTAATCAGCGTTATTCTTGAGGCAATTGACCTTAGGTTAGATATAATTTGGATGAAGAATAAACAGTCTTAAGTCCTTCAGAAACCTATAATTTTGATAGTTTTAATTTTAACTGGAATTGTGTATAGCACCTCTTCAAGAGAAACAAAGCACAGACACTCTGATGTTAGACGATGTTAGTTTTCACTGAGAACAGAAAGTTTTTCCGTTAGCAAGCGCTTGGTACAGCACATTTACAAGTAAGTACCTCACCAAATGCTCTACACATTGTGTCAACCAGTTTAGACGTATTAGACACAATGGACAGCTCCCAAATACACCCAGAACCTTACCCCGAGGAATTCCCATCTTAGTTGAAGAGGAGATGCTGAGTTCCTGTGGATGGCACTGCTTAGAGGAAAAGGAACAGCAGCAGGAGGTGTACCAGGACACATTTTTACCTAATTGTCCATCACAGTTGGTAGGTTGCACTGCATCTAGACATCTTTCAAGCCACCAGGTCAGCGTGTGAGATTTGATTAGCCATATAGACTCTTTCACAATTTACAGTAGATGCATATCCAAAGACTTGTCCATCTGTCCTTTGCCAAATGCAAGATTTTCCCAGTTGTAGATGTTATGCAGGTGTGTAAGGCTGTCCAGCTGAGAATCTTCTGAATGGTAGAATGCTACAGTAGTGCTAAGGTGTTCATCAGTTGCGATGAAACACCGCGATAAACACATGAAAACCATGTTGGAATTAAGAAGATGATTTGCAATGCAACAGACTCGGTCGAAGTAGAAACCCAAACGAATGAAAATTATCGAGCAGGTTACACACAAGACGAAGAAACTGCAAAGCAGGAGAAAGGAATTGTGGCAAGTATGTAATGATGTAAAAGGTGCTATATAAATGTCCAGATATGTACATCAGCAACACTTGACCAGTTTCACTGATGTGCATGAAGAATCGAACCTTAGGTGTAGTGATGAAACTGTGCAACATAGTGTTCGATTGGTTAGAGCACTCGACTTGTAATGCTGAGTTGCAGTTTCAAGCTTCCTCTGAGATTTGTTCTGTTTATGGATCTTCAACAAGTACTCTCCACATTCTCATTGATTGATGCTTTGTCTCTGATGAGTCCCCTTGAAGGGGCACTCTACATAAATTCTTGAATGAATGAATGAATTAATTAGATAGCGGTGCAAATTGAATGCAGAAATACTAGTCACTGTTTCCATTGATGTAGGTATGTGTGTATATAATGGACATTTAAATAGGCCTACCTCACAAAAGTGCTGCCTGTGCAAGCCTAAATGATGTTGAGGTCATTAAGAGCAAGATGTTAATCAATGAGCAAACAGTGCTCTGATAACTAGAAGGGTCATTACTATCAAGCTCCTGCAAACATGCAGAGACCAACTGATGGTTTTCGTAATTGTAAGCTGACATTTTTATAAGTGCCACTTCAAGAAAAACTCATCAGTGGTGCTCCCGACTCGAACCAGTGAAATTACTGTTGAATAATACAGATTCTCATCCAGAGCTGATAGTAGACGCCATGTTCAGAATTCCTGGACCACACAGCGATCAAGGAGAGAAATGGTAACATTTGTCAGCATTGAAATAAAGCTTCATGGCCATGTGTCATTTTTAATTTGTTTTTTTTTGCGAGTGTGTTGTTAAACACGGACGTGTGTTTCTTTTCCAGCAAATCACGGAATGGCGGCCTCTGGAACGGAACCGTTTATGAATCAAATCTTTCTGTACATCGCCATCTTCTTCTTATTTTGGCTTCTGATAACTTAAGCCATTTACAACTGGGTCATCTTGTTGTAAACACATCTGAAAACCGTCTTTATGTGCAATAAAGCTCCTTCCGTTGCCTCTCTACACAACCCATTATCGCAGCGTTCCTACAATTAACTGCCATTCTACCATTGTATGATTCATTGCCATAAGGTCCATACTGCCTGGACTATGATGCAATATCTGTAGACGTTTTAAGACAAATATCAGATGATTGTGCACACATGAATATGGCTAACAAATACTTGTAAGCCAGAGTATTCTATCGGGTATTGTGGGTGTGTCAGACAATTTCATTTTATTTGCCAGTGGGCTGCGTTTATTGGCTTACTGCAGTTAACAGGCCTGACAAAATGGGTACAAGTTTCCAGCAACACTTAAACGCAGACGATGATTTGTTGGTATAATTAAGCCTTTTATGATCAAGTGGAGCTTTGTGTTGTTGACGCACCTGCACTCCAGTATTCACACCTTGTTGTGCCACTTACTGATTCTTGTTGACTCAGGCAACCAGTGAGGCTGTGTGTTTGCCGTTGACTTGTTGGCAACTGCAGAACAGCGTCTCACTGGACTGTTGTTAATCTGATTAATGTGTTTATGGCTAATAAATTGCCATTTATTTTATTATACCTGACCAATTATTCAATTGTCGTACAGAAAATTTTATGGTCGTTAAAACTAAGTTCCAAGATTTTCAGATACACTCACAACAGATGTATAAAAATAAATCTACATGTAATATATGCTTTATGTGAATGTAAACATATGCTGTGCATTAAGGGAATGTAAAAACATTTGCTGTGCATTTATGTGAATGTGAACATCTGCTGTGCATTACGTGAAAGTAGGCAAGCATTTGCTGTGCATTGTGTGAATGTAAACGTTTGCTGTGCTTTACGTGAATGTAAACATATGCTGTGCATTAAGGGAATGTAAAAACATTTACTGTGCATTATGTGAATGATAACATTTGCTGTGCGTTACGTGAACGTAGGCAAGCATTTGCTGTGTGTGTGTTTACTGTGCTTTATGTGAATGTAACATATGCTGTACATTAAGGGAATGTAAAAACATTTGCTGTGCATTATGTGAATGTGAACATTTGCTGTGCATTACGTGAAAGTAGGCAAGCATTTGCTGTGCGTTGTGTGAATGTAAACATTTGCTGTGCATTATGTGTCACCTGTCTCGTCCTGCGTGTAATGAATCCTGTGTTATTTGTAAAAACCAGCTTTATCTAGTAGATGGCATCATGTACATGTAATGACTAAAGAGTCGTATTCTTTTATCAATGCTGCCCTATTCATGGTGCCATGTCTTGCCTGTAAATAGCCGTGTTGATTTTGTAGTTTATAAGATAGTTTTGCAAAGACACTGATCAAGTATTTTATAGTTTAAAATCATCATCATACCAGAATTTCTGCAGTGCACGGCTCTTGCGTATGCGGTTGGCTTTTCCTGTGCATCAAGACGTTGATTAACTGCATCTGATATAACTTCTTTTATTTAAAACATCCTATCATGATTGCTTATTTGCTTGTCCACATGTTCTCTGTCTGACCACAGTTGGGATGAACATTTTGAGGCCAACTCAATTTGGGTGATGTGTCTTTGGGCAAAAATTCTTTGAAAAGGTTTTTGCAACCAAGTCTTGGGCAGGGCTGTGATGAAAATAGTGGTGTACTATCTCAGAACTGTGCCATTATGTAACTGATCGACAAACTGCAAGTACATGTTACATGTACATTTTTTTGTGAGGTTGGTAATCGGGAGACTTTCACATGCTTTAAAATATTTCAACGAACTTAATTTTATAAGAATTTGCTGCACTGAAGTAGTGGCAGACAACATGCCACAACTGCTCAGAAATTTCTTAAAATGGCGCTAAGTTAACTTATTAATTTTGAGCATGAATTCTCGGTTGAGTTTGCAGAAATTCGATATCAGTTTGCCAGGTTTGGGCTCCTGTTTTGGCTGTCAGTTAAGGTGAAAATACGATTTTGTTTGGTCTCTTGTATTGTATCTGAGGATTTTTGATTTAGCAGTGACATTGCTTACAGGTGTTAAAGTTTATGTAGTGGATACAAGATGTTTCTTGCTGTATAAATGCCTTTGAGCACCTCACAAATAATTTATCAACAGCAAGAGGTGCTATGCAATTTTGCCAGTACAGCTACAACGCCGACTGTTATGGTAGCCAGCTATAGATACCAGCAGTGAATAATTCGCAACGTGCACTTACACTGACATTTTAAAACTTTACTGAAATGAAATGAGTTGTATATTTTTCCTATTACAAGTGATTATGATCATTATCGTCTGCCAGTTTCTTATCATATACGTTCAACTATATGCTTTTTGGAGTTTTCAGTTAAGGACATCTGCAAAGAGGGGGGTGCAGAGTTTGGCCAGATGTGGATGGGAGGGGGGGAGGAATGATGATGCCTGAGAAGAGTCCATATCCAAATTTAGCTCATTTGTGGGTACAGCCTGTGCAGAGACGCATTTACAGAAAACAGGGCCCTAGGCGCAAAATGTTTGGGCCCTTCTGAACTTGATGTTATTTTGCATAATCGCACAAAATGAATTATAAGCCCAAATGAACAAAACGATTATAAATTGTAATAATATACTTTTATGTGAATGCTAAATTGTAAAAAAATAGAAAATAGGTTATATTTTATATAATTCAAAATTCAAATTTTTTTTATAATTGAAAAAAAATGTTGGGGAATCCTCCGAGATTTGGGGGCCCTAGGCGCATGCCTAGTGTGCGTACACATAAACGCGCCTCTAAGCCTGTGCCTTATTAAATATTAACTTTAGTCAGACAACAGTGTTTACAGTGTTCGAGCCCCATTGCTGGATGTGGTGATATTGAAGTGCATCCACCCTTCCCTGTAGCACAGTTAGCCCAGCAAGAGAGATAAAGCGGAGAATGGAGGAGATGTAGGGATGTCAGTGTTACTAACCGAGAGAAGAAAGGACATTTTTTGCAGAACTTGGAGACAGCAGTTCTGTGCAGGTTTATTTTAGTAGTAGCATTCAGGGGTGCTGCAGTTTCGAGGGGCCCGCATTTTCGGAAGCACATTAACAAATTTTATTTGTACTTGTAATTGGCCCCGCGCTGATGGCTATATAGGTAATCACAGCACCCGGGCCTGCACTAGCCTTAATGCGGCCCTGGTAGCATTTATCATCCATAGGGCATTATGTTCGTCTTGTTCGATTACAGAAATCCAACAATGCCATTCGTTGTAATGTGCGCTTCTCTATAGGCCAGTCCGACCCGTGAAGCTGCGTTCGTCATCTTCATTTTCTTCCTTCCAATAATGTTATAAACGTAAGCAGTGGCGTAGCTATCATATGTGCAGGGGGTGCAAGGCACCCGGGCCCACGACCTCCAGGGGCCCACAGTATTGGTAAGAACGCAAGGCTACAGGCCTTACAGGGCCAAACAAGGGCCCCAGCGGCACCGGGACCATGAAGAGCTAGCTACGCCACTGAACGTAAGGCATGTCGCATGTGTTGCCCATATATGCGTAGTAGAAAATATTTCCTTCTGTAACTCGCTGGTCGCCAACATTAACTTTACAATGCAACCAAAGCTGTCATGTACGAGAACATCGTACATTAATTCGCTGCATGGCATATGTTTAGATACTGTTTAACCATACTGTAATCACAGAGGTGATTGGCGCCACCCCTCCTTTATTCAGGCTTGGGGTCTGGCCAGTCTTGTTGTCCTCGAGACCAAGGTCTTGGTCTCGAGTGCACTCGAGTTCGTTTTTAAAAGTCTTGGTCTTGGTCTTGAGACCAAAAGTCTTGGTCTTGGTCTTGAGGTTCAAGGTCTTGGTCTTGAGGCTCAAGGTCTTGGTCTTGGTTTTCCAAGACCAAGACTTTTGACAATGTGAACAGCAGTCTTGTTGTCCTCGAGACCAAGGTCTTGGTCTCGAGTGCACTCGATTTCGTTTTTAAAAGTCTTGGTCTTGAGACCTAAGGTCTTGGTCTTGAGGTTCAAGGTCTTGGTCTTGGTCTTGAGGTTCAAAGTCTTGGTCTTGGTTTTGCAAGACCAAGACCAAGACTTTTGTCAATATGAACAGTCATTAATTTTAACAAACGGCAAGAATTTTAAAATTTTATCCAGTAATTACTCATACAGTTATTGCTTTAGTATTTACATGGTGTGAATGAGGCTTCACTGTTGTTTTGGAAAATTATTTTGACTTCCGGTTATTTACCAAGGAATGATTTCAAAACAGACTCATGATTAATTTGTACATTTACATCCGGTTCTAGAAAAGCTTCTTTGTGTGCTAGCGATTTCGGCACTTGTAGACCGTTTTTTTCACATGGCAGAATTTTTATGAGGCCCCACAGGTCACGTGTTGGTCAGAAAATTCTGAGCAAATTGGTTTTTATAAAATTCAACAGGCATTTGGAATAACATTTCGCATGAAGGACTTTTGTAAATACGGATTTCTCTGCAGTCTCCATTTAGAGTTTTTTTTTATAAAAGAAAAAACTCAAGTTTTCATTAAAATAACGAGTAATCCGACTGGACAATCTTTAGTAAGATATAGAAGTCTGGATACGACTGTGATTTTTTGGGTCTTGGTCTCGGTCTTGGTCTTGAGGTTCAAGGTCTTGGTCTTGGTCTTGAGGTTCAAGGTCTTGGTCTTGGTCTTGGTCTTGAGGTTCAAGGTCTTGGTCTTGGTCTTGAGGTTTAAGGTCTTGACACCAAGACTGGTGAACAGTCATTTAACAAAACATAAGGATTTTTAAAATTTATCCAATAATTACTAATACAATTGCTTTAGTATTTACACGGTGTGAGTGAGGCTTTACTGCTGTTTTGGACATTTATTTTGACTTCCGGTTATTTACCATGGAATGATTTCAAAACAGACTCACAATTTTTACATTAAATTTTACATCCGGTACTTGAAATGCTGCTCTGTGTGCCAGTGAATTCAGCACTGTAGTACGTATTTTTCACATGGCAGAATTTTTATGAGGCCTCAGAAAATGGTCAGAAAATTCTGAGCGACTTGGTTTTTATAAAATGCAACAGGCATTTGGAATAACATTTCGCATGAAGGATTTTTGTAAATACGAATTCGGAATTCTCTGCAGTCTCAGTCTGCATTTGGAGTTGTTTTGTTTGAATAAAATAAAAGATTGTCAATTTTTTTAATAAGGAATAGAAGTCTGGATATGGTTGTGATTTATTTTGTATTTTTCTTGGTTTTGGTCTTGAGTTTGAAAGTCTTGGTCTTGGTCTTGGTCTTGAAGTTCAAGGTTTTGGTCTTGGTCTTGAGGTTCAAGGTCTTGGTCTTGAGGTTTAAGGTCTTGGTCTTGAGGTTCAAGGTCTTGGTCTTGAGGTTTAAGGTCTTGACAACAAGACTGGGTCTGGCACTACCAGAGCACGAGCAGTGGGAGCGTTTTCAACAGTGGTCGATTCATATGCAAATACATACGACGCAATTTGCTACTGTTCGTGTCCACCGGTAGAGAACTGTTAGTAAGTAGAATACTACGAACACTTTCACACCAGCGCCACCTATTCACGGAGACTGTCGCCGGTTGAACCCCGGTCCGATCAGCAGAAACGTTTCATTTCTTAAAGAGAAACATATGCGTCGATGTTTGTCTGTCCGCGCCATCTGGTGACCGCTGTGGCTCCCTGCATCTGTTCCTGGCCGCGTAGGGCGATCGGCGTGATGTAGTGCGGGCCTTGATCCGTGTATAGTATATGTAGAAGTAAATCGAACCGACCACGGCGCACAGCCCTGCCAGAACCATCAAGGCGATGACGCAACCAGTGAACCATGGAAACTGTTGCTTGGCTACCTGTACTGTCGTTGACACGGTGCTACGCAACGCTGACTCTAGGGGTGCCGAATCGAACGCGTTAGATGGCGATGACGTCATCTTGACGAAACAGCGTGAATCAATTACGTCAGCAATATAGGCGAAATGGACGGAGATGCAGTTGTTGATCTTTTCATTGATTCTTTTTTCATATTACGTCTATAAAATACATAGAAACTTTTCGTACATAATTGTTGGCAGTGAACATCAAGTTCGGTTGTGTGCATAAACAATTTTTATACACGTAACTGTTAAAATAGGTTAAGACTGGCCTGTATCTTGCAATTCAAATATAATGGTGGCACTCAATGGCGATTTAAGGAGTTAGGCCTGTAAGAAGGGTTAATTTTTACCAAGGATAAAGTCTTGTATAGTGAAACATTTCTAATAATCGTATATTTTTCCTTTGTTAACATTTGATGATCTTTCCACAATCTCGCCCAATAATTTTATAAAGCCAATTTCAAGGTTTCGTATCGCCAAAATTTCAAATTGCTTCTGTAGTCATCGACCTTTTCGGCTGCGGATTTTCACATTTGAACAGGCCTAACTTCTTGCTCTAGTTACTGTGTAGGGACCTTGAGCAAGTGCTTCACTCACAGTTACTCAGCGCCATCGATGCTCTGTCGTGTGCACTTCTGAACTTTGGAAGAAGGGCAATATCAAATAGGCTACAGTTGTATTGTATTACATGCAGTTGTATTGTAGGCGGCAGTAGGCCTATTGTGTTCTTCGTCGATACGTTTTAATTAATTTTACGGCAGAGAAGCACAGGCTGCCGATATTAGGCCTACCGGTAAAACAATGGCTACGTTAATGAGTGCTTTTATTTTATGAAATATTGTTCGGATGGACAAAGGACGAATTCGTTACTTATTTAACGAGCCAGTGAATCGTGACGGACCGGCACTCACTTTTCTTCTTCATGATCCCACTTTCGCACATTTTTTATTTGACTATTTTATTATATAGGCCTATGGCCTACCAGAGGCGGCGAGCTTGTTTGACGGGTGGGGGCCACTTTTGAACTGATCTGGTCAACAGAGTGGTCAAAGAAAAGGTAAAAAAAATTCATTTTCCTAGCCAAAACCGATTTGGGCAGCTCAAGGCGAGCCCCATTAAATTAAGGACTGGTTCACTGAAATAGGCCTACGCTCATGGCGAGCCCCATTATAGCCTACTCATGACCGGAATGACCAGATCTGCCATGATCTTGAATAAGTTGAATGCATCATTCATCGTAGGCCTAATCGTAATCTCCCAACTTCTAATGCGCCAAGCGCAGGACACCAGCCTATTCACGAGCGCTGGAGACAAGGCCTACTCCATGGAGACTATTCGACAGAATGTGTATAGGCCTACTATATCTTACTATGCTTCAGTATCCGTTTGGACAAAAGGACGGATCGTTTGTTATTTAACGAGCTAGTGATCGAATCGAATCGATCGTGACGGGCAGATCCACTGACCGATGTTGCGAAAGCTTTGATGTGGATTGGGTCTACGTCAGAATATTTCTATTGAATCGTTAAAAAAAGGCGAATAGAAAGTACGAAACGTATAATAGTCGTTTATTTGGTGAACGAAACTGAACACCAGCAACGGTTACGCCTTGTTGTGCATTAAACATCCGTACTATAAAGAATACAAGCAAAGAACGTATGCCATGCCAACATGGCCATATGAAGCCCATGTATGACCCATATTACTTTATGGGACCCATATTATAGAACCCATATGGGTCGTATCCAATGCCTGTAGATATGCTGGCAGTGTACAATTTCAGGTAGGCCTAATTAGCTTAATAGCAGCAACAAGACACCAACAATGATAATACGTTAACTATCGTGCAGGCTAATATTAATATTAGGTACATACAACGAAAGATAATCTTAGCAAGTTTTAGCAACGCTACCCATCTTTCTCGGTAGAGCGACTGACGGACGGTGACATGTATCTCCTATTTCGGGTGGCTGTGTAACAGTGTTGGGATAATAGTCAGGGTGACTAGTAAGCACGTAGCAAGCCTACCTGTAGGGAAACTATTTAAAAAGTACCGAGCACTGCTAGGCCCTATCTAACCAATTTTTCTGCGCCTGGGACTGTTTGAGCTAGAGCTGCTAACGGGTGGAGACGCAGGAACTTTCACTTCCTATTTAACGGCTGTGATTCTTAATTCAATTTTCAGCGAAATTTGGCACAATCTTTTTAGTGAGAGCTTTCGATCTATCGTCGGCGTTGCCATAGGCGTAATTTGTGAGGGGTACGAGGGGTACCCGTCCCCCCCACTTTTTGGAATGGGGGTACCGTACCCCCACTTTTTAAACAATGTCAATCAATATTTTATTATTGAGCCTTTCCAGAGATTGCAGTCTCCGCCTTGCTTCATGTATGTACGAAATTGGTACCTCCACTGTTTAGACCAAAGTTATTTGATTTCGTTTCCTGCACTCCGTTCCTTTCTTTGCTGCATAAGTAGCATAGGGGCCGGGCCTAAACCTCAACGGTCAGGGCCTATATCTCGGTCGACCTTAGACTTCGCAGTCCCAGTCTTATAGCCGCTACAGATCACGTCACGTTGGTATATTCCTTAGAACACAGGGTCGTTAATCCAATGATTGCGATTTCGAGCGTGCTGAGCGGACGTACGTCCTGTAATGACCCTGTGCAAGTTGTTCACGCACACACGCGCCCAAGATTCATGGTTACTTACATTGAGCGCGTAATACGTTTAATAGCCATAAAGCGACCGATATGCCATATTTGGAATTTACTCATTTATCCATGCATACTTCTATGCAAATATTCTGTAGAAAGCAAGGTCTCAGACTGTGTGTGAAACCCCATCCACGCTCTATAATAGTGTGAACCCCGTCGGTTAGAGCGCTCGCCTTGTAAGACGGAGAGTACGGTTCGAGCCTCCACTGAGACGGTAACTGTTATATGGACCTTGAGCAAGTCCTGCACTCACAGTTGATCAGCCATCTTGGTCATTAGACAGCGGCGGTTAATGCATAATAATAATAATCTCAAATGTCATTATCATAATTTTCTTTCCCTCTGAAATCCATTTCTTCCTACTCTTACAGCTCATGAAATTTCTAAAACGTTTCGTGCGTTAAGTTAAATGACTCCAGCTGTATTTCGATCTCTTTGTCACGTCACCGCTCTGTCCTTTGGTCACCGCTCTGTCCTTTGGTCACCGCTCTGTCCTTTGGCCACCTTCGGTCTTTCCATCTGTTTGTTACGTCACTACTCTCTCTTCGTCACCCACTGTCGTTCCTTCCGTTTGTTACGTCACTGCTCTCTTTCTTTATCTTTGACACCTACTGTATTTCCGTTTGTTACGTCACTGCTCTCTTTCTTTATCTTTGACACCTACTGTATTTCCGTTTGTTACGTCACTGCTTTCTCTCTTTGCCACTCGCGGTCTTTCACCTTTTTGTTGCGTCACTGCAGCTCTGTCTGTGTCTGTGTCTGAGTGTGTGTCTCTCTCTTTCGTTGACACCCGCTATATTTTTGCTTGTTTGTTACGTTACTACTTTGACACCTGGGGTCTTTTCTTCTGTTACCCGCTGTTTCTCCTTCCGTTTGTGACGTCACAGCTGTGTGTGTCTCTCTCTCTTTGGTACGCGCTGTCTTTCCTTCTGTTTTTACGTCACTGCTCTCTTTGGTATCTACTGTGTCTGCTTCTGTTTGTTAGTCACAGCTCTGCTATACCCCGTGATCGATCGAGTCGAACTGCTAGCTACGATCGACTTGGCTCGGCCGACGATCGACTCGATCGACTTTGTCGACTAGTCGACCTCTCGTCGACTCGATCGACTTGGCAAATAAACGATCTACTTGGTCGACTTTCTCGACTTAGCCTAGTCTCTTGGTCAAAATTGCTGACGACTGTTGCATTCTTATATTCCAGTACCTAAATTACTTATGAATTTCAGTTGCACGCTCTTCATCAAACTGTCAAACTGTAATTGAACTGGTAGGTAAAATATCAAACATTGTAATGATATCGTTTGTGGTTGACTTGAGCTAATCTCTCAAAAATTCATACTACACACTCCATTCAAAAGTGCTCAAGATTGCTAAAGTTGATATAGTAGTCTATAGTGCATAGGTTAAACTCGACACCAAGAGTATTAAGAGTGTGCACCCTAGCGATACAATCTAGAATGGAAGATGGAGGCGTACCAATGGAATATCGAGGACGCGTGAATTTTAGGCCTTTTTCACTGGTCTTGCTCATAATAAGCTTAGCTTACATCTGTGTACCCAGGCAGTAATGTGCTCGAATTCCATCTCAGTGGTAGTGATGCTTGATGCTGGGACTGCAAGGTAACAATCACGGCATATTGTTTTAAAACCTGAGTTTAGTATCCAGCTAATTTACGCTTATTGTAGGCCTAAATTCTGTCAACTGTTAGAAGTTCTGCAGTTATGTGCAATCGCTGTCTTTCGCTGACAATATGCACAGTTAGCTGTTGAGCAAAAGAAAATTATCGTGTACACAGATGAGTCTGGGCATTTTGTGCCACCAAAAATAGTAAGTAAAATATTTCAGAGTCGAGTCAAGTCGAGGAAATAACGATCGACTCGACTTGTCAAAACATATGATCGACTCGACTTGCAAGTCGATCGAGTCGAAGATTTTTCGACCGACTCGACTTGGCCGATTTTCGACAAACTTGATCGACTGACTCGATCGATCACGGGGTAAAAGCTCTGCTCTTTGTTACCCGCTCTTTTTCCTGTTCGTGACGTCACAGCTGTGTCTCCCTTTCTTTTTGGCACCCGATGTCTTTTCTTCTGTTTGTTTGTTACTGCTCTCTCCTTTTGGTATCCGCCGTCTTTTCTTCAGTTTGCTACGTTACTGAAAAATTTAATTGCTATTCCTACTCTATTGCAAAAAAATCTCTGAAGTAAGATTCCCACTTCCACTCGGCACTCCTCGGATTACTTGGACCACCCTCCTCCCAACTCCTTTGCTCTTTATCCCACTTCTCCGGAGGAACTTATTCAACTGAACCATACGATCAAACTTACTCACAGCTCTAAGGACAGGATCTGTACGCAGTACCCTTGAGTATGAAGACGTCTATTATCTCCCCCATCTATAAGCAAGGCAGTAGGAATTGTATAGGCTATTCTAGACTGTATTATTTCATTGTGTTTTTCAATTAACCTATTGTATCCCTCACAACATGGTTTTAGGTCTGGGCACTCTACTGCTATGTCACTTCTGGATATAGCCAAATCACGATGGCAATTGATACTAATAAAATTTCTGTCGGCATATCCCTTGACTTGAGCAAAGCATTCGATACAGTCGACCATGGAATACTACTAAAAAATTGGAAAATTATGGGATTCGTGGAACTCCCCCTTCTTAGAAATTATTTATCCTCTCGTCAACATCAAGTCAAATGTAACGGTGAACTATCTAGCCAACTGTCCTGTTCCGGACCATTGAGGTATATATAATAGTTCAACGGGTATATATATATATATATATATATATATATATATATATATATATATATATATATATATATATATATATATATCTCAATGGGCGGGACACGACATCAACAACGACAACAACATGACATCAACAACAGTAACAATAAAATTGCCCCAAAACAAAGCAAACGATAAAAATGTGTGTATTCTTCGGTTTCTTACAATATACCTTAATCTAAAAAAGTTATACGCAGTCTAGAATACCTACAGCTACCATCTATACAATGTGCGTCGACGGCAGCTACTATAGCTGTTAATAAGCGCTGCCTGACGTCACGCCATGCAGAAAACTTCGCGTGATAATGAGCGCTGCCTGACGTCACGCCATGCATGCAGAAAGCCTTGCGTGATAATGAACAATGCCTGACGTCACGCTAGGCAGAAAGCCTCGCGTGACCAGGCAGGGATCTACATTTTGGGGGGCCCTGTGCTGATCGAATGACGGGGCCCCTTACAATTTTAAGAAGCAAGGCAGACATACAATAACCCGACACATAACTTGTTATACTTTACAGCACAAGAGAAGTAGATAGGACGATTGTCACGAGATCACGACTCACGCACTGACATGGAAAGAACATAGTCTGTCAAAGAACAATATTTAGTCATAGCTATGATTGCTATGCATAATGCATTGCAATTTGCACTGTTTCTTTCCTTAATCCTTTATTCTTTATTTTTTACTTTTACAATTTGGGGGCCCTGTGCTGCAGCACAATCAGCACCGTGGTTAATCCGGCCCTGCGCGTGACATCAGGTGCAGGCTTGGGTTTACAGTACACCGTCAGCCAAAGTGTATAGAAGGACTAATAGGCTACTTTGAACTTCAGCTTGTGCATGCTGTGTCCATCCAGTATACGCATGCAATCTATAGGCCTACATATAATATCAATAGAGTGTCCGTCTGTCGGAGGACGCTACGTCACAAACGGTTTGTGTTCTATTGTGAAACAGAAACCGTTTGTGACGTCAGTACTGCTGTCTTGACGACGGCGATCAGAGCATTTTAACCAACACTCTGGACTGTCTGTAATAAGTGAAACCTGGTCAATTGTTGACGTCATAATACATACTAATATATGAGTAAAGCCTGGCCTTTTTGTTTACGTCATAATACAGACCAATATATAAGTTAATCCTGGCCTATTTCTGACGTCATAACATATTCTGATAAATGTGTTCAGCCTGGCCCTTTCGCTAACGTCATAATGTAGAGACAACCCGTCATATATGACGGGAAAATACTCTAGTTTATTTAATATACGTCGATGTCAAAGTATATACATAAGATTCTATTCAGGGGCTCAACCTGGCAGGCCGGGAGTTCGTCATATATGGCGCTGCAGTAGTCCAACCGAGAAACCTCTTCTATATAGGCCTACACTTTGCGTCGATGTATAGTAAATGAGTAATGGTAACCAAATTTTTTTAATGTATATTACAGTATACAAGTACTATTAGTAAATACATTAGGGTCTATGCACTATTACGCTACATACAAGTATGACAGGACTGAAAGAGGTTTACCGTTTAAGGACAAGGTGACATATTTTTTATGTCTTTCGAACGATTGGAATAAATAAATTTCGAACGATTGGAATAAATAAATTGTGAGAAGGCCCCACATTTTGGAAAATGGTCGCTCCTCTGCTCCACCCCTCGTTACGCCACTGGCGTTAAGGTACCGTGACTTTCAGCCGTGATCAATTGCTGTATAATCAACTTTTTAGGGTTAGAACTTCTGTTTTAATTAACTTTCCCATTACCTAATCAATCGATCCAACATTATGAAAATTAATAATCACTACTCCTTATGATCGTCACTCCCACCATGGAAACCTTGGAGCAAATGCTTCATCCAAGAAATAGGGGAAGATCTGTCAGCGTGTGGGGAGGGAAGGGGAGGGAGTTGACGTTGATCCAATGACTTTGAGGGGAGGGTAGACGCCCCTGATCGCTCCTGAATTTTATGTTCTCACCATGACGCACTGGACGCACGTGCGTCCACCCACCAAATCAAATCCACGATATTGCATCGATATTTTTGAAAGCAGTTGAATCGCCATTCGTAACATGCAAAACAGAACATTCTTAAATTATTTTTAATCAAGAGCGGAAGTAAATTCTCACAGAAAACGACGGCAATACGGTATGTTAAAGCATTTAGATGCTATATAAATTGATTTTTTTAAATTGTGCGTCCAATTTTTTAAGTCTGCGGGCGTCCCTGCTCGCCATGTTATGGAATAGGAACATTATTAATTTTGCTTCTTAGCTCTGCCAATGATTGAATCTGACATGGGGCCTCATTTAGCGGAACTCGAATTCCTTGAAGATCTCCGTTTGAGCTCCAGTTGTACTTATTATAAATGAATAATTACTACTGCTTATTCATTACTTACTATATGATTTTTTTTTATTCTTACTGGACTTTTGGATCAATAAAATGATTAATTTATTCAACTGCATGCTCTCTCTGTCTTTCCTTCTGTTTCTTACGTCACCGCTCCCTATCTTTGTCTGTTTGTTACTTCACTGCACTATCATTTTCACTCGCTGCTTCTCCTTCGGTTTGTTACATCACTGCTCTCTCCCCTCTGTCTTTCCTTCTGCGTGTTACGTCACTTCTCTCTCTCTCTCTCTCTCTCTCTCTCTCTCTCTCTCTCTCTCTCTCTCTCTCTCTCTCTCTCTCTCTCTCTCTCTCTCTCTCTCTCTCTCTCTCTCTCTCTCTCATGCTCTACCATTTGGTATCTGCCGTCTTTTCTTCAGTTTGTTACGTTACTGCTCTCTCTCTGTCTTTCTTTCTGTTTCTTACATCACCTCCAGTGCCGTCTTAACAGCATTGTAGGCCCTGCATGGGCAAAGCAATGCACTGCCTCGCGTTGAGATCACGCGCACATTAATTTTTTAGTCTTTTTAATTGGGGCCCCTAGAATCGTGGGGTCCCTGGCGACTGCCCAGCGTGCTCATGCCTTAAGATGGCACTGGTCACCGCTCCCTATCTTTGTCTGTTTGCTACATCACTGCACTCTCTTTTTTCACTCGCTGCTTCTCCTTCTCTCTCTCTGTCTTTCCTTTTGCTTCTAACGTCACCGCTCCCTATCTTTGACACCGCTGTCTTTCTTTCTGTTTGTAACTTCATTAGTCTGTCTGTCTGTCTCTGTCTGTCTGTCTGTCTCTCTATCTCTTTCTCTCTTTCTCTCTCGCACTCCCCGCGAACATTCCTCTGTTCTGCGTTCATCTGCGTTCTATTTTTTTAGTCCCACTGTCTTTCTTTTGTTGCTATGTCCCTGCTCTCTCCCTCCCTCCCTTCTTTGTCCCTCCCTCTCTCTGTCTCTCTCTGGCCCTTTGTCTCTCTGGATAATGTTATCAAATGCCTTGATTAATTTAATATAGAAATGTAGTGTATACGGTAGCTAAAAGCGGTGTAGGCGCTACTGACCATGACGCTGACGTAGGAACGCTGCCAAATTTTAATAGGGCCTGAAACAATTTTTCTACGTTATCCGAGGCGCAAATTTAAGCTGAGCAACGGGGTACATTATACGTAGCACAACTACAGAGGAAGAGATAAGAACATATTCAGGTTAGAGAGAAAGACGAAGGCTCATCAAGAAGCATACTATGTAGCCTAAATGTAAGTGTGCACATTTTTCTACAGCGACCGTTTTTCAATGAACCGATCGGGGAAATCCTTCACCACCGTGGCACCGTCCACTGCTGCCTATTTGAATGAGTGCCTCGACATTTAATATCCCCGTGTACGGACCATACTAGCGATTGAGTCTAAAAAGGTAATCGTAGGCCTTAACCGTAATAGTAAACTTCAAATTTCTAAAACCCTAACATGTTGTAAAGCTAAGCCGAAGACTCCAGCTTATTCACGTGCGCTTCGTCGTGTCAGAGGGGTTGTCCACAGATGTCAAAGAGCCCGGTTGTCAGAGAGATCAAAGAAAGGAGGTAGAGGAGCCACTACAGGTCTGTGTTCATACAAACTATATGACCTAAGTCTCAAACTCACGTTTTAAAGCCGAGATGCAAACAACGGTTGCATGCGCCGTTTGAAAGTGATGTACAGCACAGGTGCTTCGGAGGAAACTGAATGCTTCGGACGTTATGCGCACTGGCTGAGGCCACCTGTGTGGCTTCAATGACCCGCAATAAATCCGCAACAGAACCGGCAGGTATGTCTTTATCTTCTCGTGTGCTGACACAGCGTCTGAATATTCAACTCCAAACGCTTCCACTGAATAAATCGCAAATGGCCTTCAGAACTGGCCAGTAAATGTAGGCCTGCACACAGGTGTTTCTCAAAGAACTCCGCATATCTAATCGCGAGACTTCTATAGTGGCATTATAATGACACAAGCCACCAATCAATGGTCTAGTGAAGCGGAACGGCAGTTATGATCATGCTCCATTAGACTGAGTCGCTGCCTTTATTCGCCAGCGCTTATAGGCCTCATGCAATTATAGTGCTTGTGGCGCCGCCGCCGCCGCCGCCGTCGGAGACATATATAACTGGCCTGCGACCCGAACGTCTATGGACTGCGGCGTCGAGTGCCTATGAGGCCCGCATAACAGCCGCAGCCGATTGCCACATGCATTGTTTTTCTTTCAGAATTATCCTATAGGGGGCCTACATTGCGTCTCTTGCCCATACCCCTTGGCCTATGCAGTGCAGAGCGACGGCACGTCACACACACACACACACACACACACACACACACACACACACACACACACACACACGCACGCACGCACGCACGCACACACGCACACACACACACACACACAACTTAGGCTATATATACATAATTAACTTATAATACATATATAATTATAAATATATATATATAATCAATGGCGGCGCTAGTTTTTCTGAGGTGGGGGCCAAAACGGAGAGCAAGAAGTTTTTCAAAGGATGGGGCTACGACATCTTCAGTTTATAACAAATTGTCAAATTCCGTGCATTTCGTGTCGCAGCCCCCAAGGAATGGAACCAACTACCAATGTTTATCCGTTGCTCGACCTCTTCTTCGTCATTCAAGAAACGCCTCAAAACTCACTACTTCTCACTGACTTTCAAACATATGCATATCTAATTGCTCTTCACCCGGCGACTGACTAACCGCATGCATCTCAGAGTTGCATTTCTGTGTGACTTTGGGCGTGTTAAAAATGCTCGTAATAAATAAATAAACGTAAAGAAGGGTCCTATGATTTAATAACCCTGAGGCCAAGGGCTCATTTTGAAGGTCTTGGCCCTTGGCCTTCCCCGTGTAGCGCCACTTCGCGCAATGTTATACATTATATATAATATATATCGTGTTGTATATCATATATATATATATATATATATGTGTGTGTGTGTGTGTGTTGTGTGTGTGTGTGTGTGTGTTGTGTGTGTGTGTGTGTGTGTGTGTGTGTGTGTGTGTGTGTGTGTGTGTGTGTGTGTGTGTGTGTGTGTGTGTGTGTGTGTGTGTGTGTGTGTGTAGGTGTGTGTGTGTGTGTGTGTGTGTGTGTGTGTGTAGGTGTGTGTGTGTGTGTGTGTGTGTGTGTGTGTGTGTGTGTGTGTGTGTGTGTGTGTGTGTGTGTGTGTGTGTGTGTGTGTGTGTGTGTGTGTGTGTGTGTGTGTGTGTGTGTGTGTGTGTGTGTGTGTGTGTGTGTGTGTGTGTGTGTGTGTGTGTGCATGCATGCATATGGTTATAAATGTTGCACGTGTGTCTGGCTAGACCGTACAGTTTAAAGGTTGTCAAAAAGCCGGCAATAATTCATGAGGCGTCTTTTATTTCTACGTCGCCCTGTGATCCATTCGATGCCAATTCAAAAGCAGCCGTGCGTCGATTGTCTGTCCCTCCCCCTTCGTCCCACCCGTACCCTCCCTCTGTCCCCACCCGGCGCTTCTGCTGGTCCACCCACCTTTGTCACGGTAACTTTCCGGCACCGTATACGATCGATCGGTCGGTCTCTAGTCCGCTTCCACGCTTGATGGGAATTATCTGCTGGTCTGCTTTGCCTTTGTTCCACCTTTTATCTGTCTGCCTGTCTGTCTGCCTGCCTTCCTGTCTGTCTATCTGCCTGCCTCTCTGTCTGTCTGTCTGTCTGTCAATCCGCGTCTGTCTGCGTGTTTTACCTCATGCCTAAGCCTATTGAAGACTAAATATACCTATATATATAATTATGGGACCGATGTGTGTGTGTATGTATTTACATGGTGTAAGTGGTGCTATATAAATTTAAAATTACCATTACAAGTACTATTTACGTACGCGTACGTAATTATAGGCCTATGTTATACCGGTAGGCCTATATGTGTTGATGTATGTTGCATGTAGGACTATGTACCGATTGGTATGTGCGTATGTAGGCCTACATATATGTATGCATGTGTATATATGCATGTATGTACGTATATCTGTACACACCACGAGTTGTATGAATGTAGTTTTATGCTTGTAGGTATATAGGCCTAGACTATTGTCTTCTATATACTGACTGACATAAAGGCCTAGAAGGCAATGCGTATAGGCCTACAGGCCCATCGCATACATATTATATGTACGCCCATGTACATATATATAGCCCTATGTAGGTAAAAAAATGGATGCAAAAAGAACATATTCATGCATATTATTTATATATGAGCGTTTGAATGTATATACCGTATGTGCGATGCATATATAATATTATATATATATGCATATATGTATATATACGTATATATGTATATATATGTATATGCCATATATATGTATATATATATATGGCATATATATATAATATGTATATGCCATATATATGTATATATATATGGCATGCGTGCATGTATATAGGCTACATGATGCACATTAATACTTGCAGATGTATGTAGGTCTAGTAAATCTACGCATAATAATAGATTGTTGACTGGTGAAAATAACCGTTGAAAGCCGCTGATTACGCCGCATGACAAAAAGGCCTAATCGGCTTTAATTGTTCCACACAGGTCTATACATGGGAACGAAAAAACAAAGCGAACGCCTGCGCGAAATTATCCGTGTATAATTAGGGCTAAACGTATTATATGGGATCGGCGCATGTCGCTTGCCCCTCTGAACGACCACGCGACGACCACGGCGGCGCATTGTGCTGATAAAACAAAAGGCGGAATGCCGTGATCCATGTTTTAAGCTACTGCAAATTAGTCTGCTGTGTGGGTCGACTAAATTCGTTCGAATCAAGCCAAATCACCTGCCTACCTACCTGAACACGAATGCGCCGAATAACAAGCATTTCGGAAACAAGTGTTTCATTATACCCACCGCCCTGCATTGCAATCTCCGACTTCGATCTGAATGGTTCCTGCAAGACGCTATGCAAAATTTATTAAACATTAGACATTAATCACATTATACGTTAGTAGCGCGTCATAAGAGGCCTACATGTGCGAAACCCCGGTAAAACAATGGCTTGAATGGCACGAAAACATTTCCGTATCCGTAAACATTTTTCCGTTTCCGTGATCCGAGTTTATGTGCTAGGTTCACCAACGTCTGTGCGAATGACAGTCAGCTTGCAAATGGTGATATTGAGATTTGCTTTTTCGGTAAACACGTTCCGTAGGCCTACTTTAGGTTCTAAATTAGCGCTGCTGCCCATTCCAACGGGCCACAGGAACGAGTAGGCCCTATGTAGGCCTATACAGGCCCAAAGCCAGTATGAGGCAAGACGAGGCGAGCGCCTCGTCGTAATTCTCAAGACGAGGTAAGACGAGGCATGGGCGGCGATCATGGGGATTGAGGGGGACAAGACCCCCACCTTTTACAGTGAGGGGGACACGCCATGCATCGGACCCCCCACATTTTGAAGAAACACCAAAATAAAGTCATAATTTTTTACCTTTCTTGACCACATCAGTTCACGGCGATAAATTTTTTTACCCCTTTTTTGACCAGATCAGTTCAAAACTCTTTTTTGACCAGATCAGTTCAAAAATGTCCCCCTCATCTGTCAAACAAGACAGCCGCCACTGCAGCATGCCTCGTCTTACTCAGTGGCGTAGCCAGGTTTTAACACCAGGGGGAGCGAGCATATAAAAAAAGGCCCAACTACCAATATAAATAATTTCAATTAATTACATTCATTATGATTCCATGTATTTATTTTTGTATTTTAAACAGAGACACTGAAACACTCAATAGGTAGCAAAAGCAATATGTGTAGTAAATGAGTAATAGTGTAGTTCACTAAAATATAACAATACAAACACAAACCAATTACAATAACCTTTTTCGTCTAGGCTTCATGTTAACAAAGTTATCGATAACTTCGTCATAATCCATTTCACTAGCGAACTGTCTTTCAATCGTAATCAAGACAGTTTCAATCGAATATAGAACGTATCAGAGGGAGTTCTGGGGAACAGGCGCAGATCCCGGGGGAGCCCGTTCCATGCCGTCGGGTCCACTACTGAAAAACACGGTTCTGCATGGTGGCTGTGTGGGCAAAAGGCACAATGAGTACCCCTTTGCCCGAATATCGGCGGTGGCGACTACCCTGAACTCCCAGCATTGGGCGGCAAAGGACCCGTAGATAAGCTGGAGTGCATCCCAGAAGCGCCTCCAGACCAGGGAAACAACCGGCCCTTAAACTACACGCTGGCTGACAGTTGGTTGGAGCCAATGCAGGACCTCCGGCATATAACCAGAGACCTGGCAAAATTTTGGTATTCGACCAATAAGGCGCGCCGCAAAGCATTGCGTTCGATTGAGGCACGTCAAAAGACTAGAAGATAGGCCATAGCAGAGTGAGGAACAGTATATAGTCAAGAGAAGATTTATGACACAGTCTAGTGACACTATTTAGGTTTCAACCGTGAATCAGATATTCCATCATCCACTCAGTGGCGTAACAACCTAGCCGGGGGCCCTTGGACATTCTAAGCTCGGGGGCCCTTACCCATGTGGGGCGTGGTGGCTCAGTGGTAAGTTCGGCGCCTTGTGACCGGAGGGTTGCAGGTTCGAATCCCACTCTAGCCGCTGCGTACGGACCTTGGGCAAGTCCTTCACTCGCAATTGCTCGTGGCGCTTCGGCGTGAAAATTCCGGCACAGTATCAAATGCTGTAGTCGGGAGCGCCTCTGAGTAGTAGTTGACTTCGAGAGGCGCTATAGAAATATCCGGAATAAATAAATAAATAAATAAAAAGTGAAAATGATGAGATAGCTATTTTAAACTGCAGTTAAGTTTAAAAAAAGAGTATTGAACGTTCTGATTAATGGTCCATAGTTCAAGTCACATTAATGGTTCAAGACAAAACAAGAATACACCAAAAATGTATTGCCTACGTACACAGTAATGTAATGTCTGTTGTAGTTCTCATATTGAGCTCTCACATCACGTCATCTATCCCAGAACTGGCTACTGCTTGTGTGCTGTTTGTCACTCTCCCAGTCACCGTCGTCAGTGCGAAGCGCTTCTTCAGAGAATTGCTTCATAAATTTGGCTATTCTAGCTTTACTATTAGCAAATGTGTCTATCAAATCATTAATATATATTCAATTGTTTTGCGCATTCGTTTTCGACCGCAAGAAGAGCAAGACCATCAAGCATGTTCTGTTAGATAGTGGATCTAAGATAGGCCTACATCTGCATAAGTTTCAATTTGGAGAAGGAGCGCTCTGCCACTGGCTATAGGGCCATCGCAGATCCATATGAGTGAGAGAGCCATAAACAGACTTGCAATCAGGCATATATTATTTCAGGCATTTCTTAGGACTGGAGTTGAGAGATATGCGTATACCGTAAACTTAAGTGTATGCAGTGGTTACGCCTGAAAGGGAGAATCTGACTCATAGGCAACTGGATTCTACAACGATTAGGGTCATATAGCCCGACCCCGGCGACCCGGTGACCTATAGCCTAGATATAGACACCACACGTACATAAAGCTGTGGTGTATACAATTATATCATGAAGCATTCGTCATATATATACAGGCTAGCCTACTTCAGGCTGCAGCGATGCTCAGACCTACATGGGCTTGGTTGCGGCACTTTTGAAGACCGTAGGCTAAATATGTCATCGGAAGGAAGAATTAACCATATTAAAAAAAATTTGCTTGGGGAAAATGAAAGAATATGGCCCTAAAGCAGACTACGACACAGGGTGCGCAGTAAAAAAGCTTGGGGCCCCTGAGACCTCGGGGGCCCCTGGACTTTGTCCACCCTCGTTATATGGTTGTTACGCCACTGCATCCACTGACATTTCCTCATGGAATCTTTTTCTTTTTCGAACACTATGCTGCTTATAGTCAGCAATAATATCAAATTTTTGAGCCAGCTCAGTTGTTTAATTCTCAATACGTTCAAACTCAGATTTAAATTCATTTCGCATATTTTTAATACCGCTTTCAAAATAATAATTGAATCAACAGATGCGCGTTTACACGTATGCGCACTTGGCGCGCGCCTAGGGCCCCCAAATCTCGGAGGGCCCCCAAACGATGGAAAATATTTTTCAAATTATAGAATTATCCAATTTGCCAATCTGCCAGAACTTTTCATAACAATCCATGGGGACAATTTAAGAGCTCAATTTATTCAAGAAGTAAAAATGAGTATTTCGCATTGATTGTTGATTCAACACCCGATGTCAGTGTTTTGTTGTTGATAAAATCATTAAGTCAAATAACTTCAAATTCCTTGAAAATAGCTTCCATAACTAATCATAATTACAGTGACAGGGTCAATAACACTCACAAAAAAGACTTCAAGTTCAACTTCGTGCACATGGGTTTTGCACATGATTGGCTAAGCACCACCAGAGTCTCAGACTCTTAGTCTATACAAGTTCAGAAGGGCCCAAAAAATGTTTGTGCGTAGGGCCCCGTTTTCTGTAAACGCGCCTCTGTGAATCAAATGAAAAGCTGTTATCAAATCAATGCTATTTCTCTGTAAATATCTGGATAAACTGAAAGCCTTCTCTAGCACTTTTTTCCAGAATATTAGAAGAACTAAGAATTCGAACGTATCAAGTGTTACAAGCATACCTTCGCCTCAGCCAACTGTTTCGTAGTGCAACTTTTAATCTCACCATCCACGATTCTATGCAGGGCAACTAGGCTATTAGTGATGATAAATTCTGCAAGATCCTGAATGCCCATCTGGTATCGAAAAGTATTTTTAGAGCTAACGCGAAAGATTCTATACGACTGCAATGTTCTTCTTTTAATATTGAAAGACGAGGTAAACTGTTAGAAAAAAATTGTAGATACTTTCTAGAGTTCCAGAAAACAAATTATGTCGTTCGAAGGATTGGAATAAATAAATTTTGAACGATTGGAATAAACTGTGAAAAGGCCCCACATCTTGGAAAATGGTCTTAGGGGGAGCGGCCGCTCCCTCTGCTCCCCCCCTAGCTACGCCTCTGGTCTTACTTCGACATGAGAATTAAGATATCATGTAAGGAGTACTAGAGTATGCCTCTATCAATCTCTTCTAGAGATTCCCTTGTTTCCTCCAGCACTGATTCACCCCATTCTCTCAACCCTACTCCTACTGCCTATCAGTTATCGCTCCCAATTCTCCCTCCCGCCTTCGAAGCAGAGGTGTCATTCCTGCTAAACTCTCTTCCCAACAAGCAGTGCAAAATTGATCATATGTCTCCTACCTCTCTTCTAAAAGACTGTGCCTCTGCCATTGCTCCTTTGATCACCAAAATTGCCAATCTCTCACTCTCTACCGCGGCAACTTCCCATTACATTTAAACACTCTATAATTTTATATTCACTCCCCTTCTCAAAAAAGCAAATCTTGACAAGGAAACCTATCTAACTACCATCTCATCTCTAATCTTTCCTTTCTATCTAAGTTAACTGAACGAATTATTGTCCTTGCGCGGCTAAACGAGTACCTCTCTTCTGATTCACTTCATAACCCCACCAATCTGGCTTCACTAAACACCACTCCACAGAAACTTTAGTTGCATTTCTGTGCAATAAACTCCGTCAGCCATCAGCAAATCTCCTGCCTCTGTCTTCTCGATATTTTCGCCGCATATGACACCATCATTCACAGCCCCCTCCTTCAACGATTATCTTCTTGGTTTGGCGTCTCTGGCACTGCTCTACTCTGGTCCTAGTCTTACTTGTCTTCCCGATCCTTCTCTGTAAAAGCCTCCAGCCACGGCTCGCAACCCTCCCTCTCCTGTAGTGGACCTAGGCTACTCTTCATCCTGTTACTGAATACCCACACATATAACAGTCTTGTTGTCAAGACCTTAAACCTCAAGATCAAGACCAAGACCAAGACTTTGAACCTCGAGACCAAGACCAAGACCAAGACTTTGAACCTCGAGACTAAGACCAAGACCAAGACTTTGAACCTCGAGACCAAGACCAAGACTTTGAACCTCAAGACCAAGACCGAGACCAAGACCCAAAAATCACATTCAGACGAAGACTTCTTTTCCTTTAAAAAAATTGTCGCTATTTTAATGAAAACGTGAGTCTTATTTTATTCAGGTAAAGTAACTTTAAATGCAGACTGCAGAGAATTCCGAATTCGTATTTACAAAAGTTCTTCATGCAAAATGTTATTCCAAGTGCCTTTTGTAGGCTATTTTATAAAAGCAATTCGCTCAGAATTTCTGACCAAGACGTGCCTTGTGGGGCCTCATAAAAATAATTCTGCCATGTGAAAAAATACGTTCTACATGTGTTGAAGTCGCTGGCACACACAGTAGCTTTTTAAGCACTGGGTGTAAATGTAGAAATCGTGAGCCTTTTTGAAATCCTCCCATGGTTTATCAGACCGTCTGGCTACAGAAAAAGTCTCGGCAGGGCTTCCAAACACAGCATAACTTCGCTGCTGCTGCCGATGGGTTTTCCTGGCCAACAAGACTTGCATCCGTCCGTAGGGAGGGCCTAGGCCCTATTTGTCGTAGGCTATGATGCAAACAGGCTTGATAAATTTTTTAATTCTTGAGTTTTGTTAAATGACTGTTCATATTGACAGCCGGTCTTGGTCTTGAAAAACCAAGACCAAGACTTTGAACCTCAAGACCAAGACCAAGAGTCCAAGACCAAGACTTTGAACCTCAAGATCAAGACCAAGACCAAGACTTTTAGTCTCAAGACCAAGACCAAGACCAAGACTTTTAAAAACGAACTCGAGTGCACTCGAGACCAAGACCTTGGTCTCGAGGACAACAAGACCTTGGTCTCGAGGACAACAAGTCTGCATTTAAACAATCTCATAAAATCCTCCTCTGTTGACCACCATCTCTACGCAGACGACACCCAACTTTACATATCCCTCTCCGCAAGCTCTTTCTCCACCTCCATCACACAATTACTCAACGTGGTTACTTAATCCACAGTGGATGTCATCCATTCTCCTCTGCCTTAACCATCCATTCCAAAACAGAATTTATCATCCTAGACCTTCGATCCTGTTCAAATCGAGAAAATCACTGACCCTTCCATGCACATATATCGACTTACTCATATTCTCCTACCTTCACCTCCGCAATCTTGGTATTAGTTTTGATCCACACCTCTCCTTCTCTAACCCATAGGCGTAAGTTATGGAGGGAACAAGGGGTACCCGTACCTCGCACTTTTTTTAACTGGATGGTACCGTACCCCCACTTTTCATACCCATTGTTTTTGTCCATTAATATTTTATCTGAGGAAGCCCATAAGATTTAAAAAAATTACCGAGCATTATCATCTGTGTGAATTCATAGGTGTAATTTGTGGGGGGTACGAGGGGTACCCGTACCCCCACTTTTTGGACTGAGGGGTACCGTACCCCCACTTTTTAAACAATGCCAATCAATATTTTATCATTGTGCCTTCCCAGAGCTCGCAGTTTCTGCTTTGCTGCGTGTATGTAGACAGAGTGAGGAGTATTTGTACCACAACAATACGAAAGTACTTGTTTTGACACAAAAATTAATGAGAATACTGGAAGGGTAATATGTCAAAAATGGTCTTCATGTGAAAAGCGAAAGTGGAGAAGAAATTGGTACCCCCCACTTTTTAGAGCAAAGTTACGCCCCTGTGTGTGATCACCATCATCATCACTCTCATTGTTATTTTTATTATTGTCGCTACTATTATTATCATCATCATCATCATCATCATCATCATCATCATCATCATCATCATCATCATCATCATCATCAAGCCTATAATTATTATTATGCCTGTAATATAATTATTTAACAATCGCGAAGCTAAAACAATGCGAAATTTGGTACCTCCACTTTCTAGACCAAATTTAGGCCCCTATTGGTACATCATTTCAATTATGAAACATGTTTTTTGTTAGTATAACTTAAATGTTTTTTACGTCATTTCAACTATGAAATACGTTAATTGTATAAATTTAAATTTTAAAACAAAAGGCCTATTGTTACGTCACTTCAATTATGAAAGCATAATTTAGTAACTTTTAGATTTGTACAATAAAGGCCTTTGTTATGTCACTTCCATTGTCGAAAAGTGTATTGTCATTATACGTTTGCATTTAGGAATAAAGGCCTTTGTTACGTCACTTCAGCTATGAAAAGGTCTACTGTTATTAGGCCTATAACTTTAAATTTAGAAAAGAAAGGTTTATTGCTACGTCATTTTAATTGTTAAAACGTCTATTAATTTGAATCTCAGATATAGGGAATAAAGGCCTTGGTTACGTTTCCTAAACCTTTCACAATTGTTACGTCGGCCTACGTCATTTCGATTAAGAAAAACACGTCTATAATTATGATTTTTAGATTTAAACAATAGAGGCCTTTGTTACGTCACTTCAATTATGAAAAAGTCTATAAAATGGTATTAAGTTTAAATTTAGAGAATAAGGCTCATTGTTACGTCAAATCAATTATGATCGAAACACGTGATGCCCCTCCTCCGCAATTCTCCTACACGGACCACACCTTCGAAGGATTCTGTCCAATCCTTGAAGCGGAACTTCGTCATATATTTGGATCATCAAAAAAATCATCTTTCTCCAATTATTTTAGTGAACATTTTAGATGATTTAGCTCCATTTATAGTTTAGGCCTATATATTTAACAGGTCGCTTTCTGATTGTCCCAAAACGGGCTAAACCGACCTTGAAAAAGCAAACCTTGAAAAAAATGCTTGTCAAAATTACCGGTCCATCTCCCATCTTTCTTTCCTCTCAAAGATCCTTGAAAGAGCAGTTTCACTCCAGCTACAGTGAGCTACTCCCCTACTTTGAGCAAGCTGGGCTTCTGCCGGCCGCCCAATCTGGCTTCAGGGGCCACCATTCCACCGAAACTGCTCTCTTATCCCTATTGTATTACAGAGCTGTATTGATCACTCTCATCTCTCTCCTGGCGCTTTTTGATGTTTCATCTGCGTTTGACATGGTTGACCATGCATGAGATCCTGCTTAAGCGACTGGAACTGCCCTGTGGCCTCTCTGGTGTTCCTCTTCTTTGATTTAAATCATACCTCTCTGACCGCTCACAGCTGGTTGTCCTTGGTGAAACCAGGACTCAGTGGACAGAGGTCGAATTTGGCTTTCCCCAGGGATCGGTGCTCGGTGCCATCCTATACATCTCTTCCCTGCTGATATCCCGTCTCCATCTTCATGCAGATGATGCTGACTTTGTACATGGTCTGTCCACTGATCAACTCTCACTAGTTCGCTCCAAGACCATCTTGTCTCTGACCTTCACTACTGGATGTCGACTAACCGTCTCTGTCTCAACGCTGCTAAGACTCAATTGATCTGGTTTGGGACTAGGCAGCAGCTCGCTAAAATCGACTTTCCATTGGTGACTGAGAATCCCTGCTTACACCTACTCTTCCACCGTCCGCGACTTGGGCGTTACACTTGACTCTTCCCTCACATTCACAGAGCATAATCTCCAACATGACTCCCTCTTGCTTCTTTCAACTGAGGCGTCTCAGGGCCATCAGGTCTCACCTTCTGTCTTTACCACCATAGTTCATGCATTTGTCTGTTCACGCTTGGACTACTGCAACTCGCTTTTCATGGGTCTCCCTAAGCAGCATCTCTCCCACTTCAACCTGTTCTAAATGCATATGCTAGGCTCATCGTTCGACTCCCCCGCTTTGCCCATATCTCTACGTACATGCTTGATGTCCTGCACAGGCTCCCTATTGCCGCGCACATCCGTTATAAGATCCCCTCTTTGTTTCTAAATCTCAGCGAAATAGCTCTCGAACTATCTGCGAAAGCCGCTATCTGCATCTTCTTGCTCATTGTGCTCTGTACTCTGCTGAGAGCGCCTCTGAATAGTTATTTTGTGAGAGGCACTTTATAAATTTCTACATACAATACAATACAATTGTTACACGTTACCACCCACGGCATCTGAAACACTTTCCCCTTGGGATCGCACTGGCTGTTTGTGAGCATCTTGAACTTCGATCATGGTGCTGAAAGGAACAACAATTGGTCATATCGAAATTGTTTTTGATTAAGCGCCGGTCATCAGGCGATCTACCCCACGTAGCGTTTGCACGGTACCAAGAAATTTTTCAAAATTTACATTACATGTCATCCAAGGTGGTGCGGGTTTCAGTATATTGCATATTAAAGGGTAATGTAAACTGCTTATCCTGCCCCTAACTTGCCCCAGAACCAACAACCCTTGAAACATGACCTCTTGTTATGAGTTTTTCAAAACATAAAATAAAAACAGAGTGGAATTCTTAATTTTATTGTTGAATTCATAAAACTTTTACCTTGATTTTTAAGCTAAAACTAATCCAGACCTGCAAAGCTGCCTAGCGGTGAGATGCAACAAAATTCGTTTACTGCCATAAATCCATGCAGTTATAAAAATCAGATAAATCTTGACCACACAAGCATAAATACTGACAACCGAGCCACATGCTTGTTCTACTTAGCGCAGTAATAAAAACAAGTTATTAAGTCGGCTAAGAGATTAATCCAGGTCTTTAATCACATCTCTCTCTCTCTCTCTCTCTCTCTCTCTCTCTCTGTCTCTGTCTCTCTTTCCTGCCTTAGTCTGTCTCTCTCCTAATGCTCATTATCTTATTTCTTCTATTCTTCCTTGCCTTCCCTACTGCAAAAAGAAAGCAGTATTATACAAAGCAGTTGGATCATAGTGGATCAGTCAAAACCTGTAATGCAATTTTTACATTATTGTTAAGATAACTTAAAACTGAAATGTCAAGACATACTATGACTGTAAATTGACAATTTTATGTGCACTATCTTTGAAGACATTTTAACCACCTCAAAGCAAAAGCTAAAATTATGTTCAGGACTCCCATCCACACGACCAACAATACTGAAAGGGAGCAGAAATCAAGTTGGAAGAAAGGCCGAGCAGACATCCTAGTATATCCGTAAACCTCACACCTTAATCAATAACAAACCCAGTGTAACACAAAGAGGCCCTGAAAGACAGACCGACAAAGCAAATCAACACATATAGGCATTTATGCTGATGACAGAAGCATTCCAAAAGAAACTGCAAAAGCGGGAGGACAGATTACAGAAAAGGCACAATGAAAAGAATATGTAAAAACAGAGGATTAACAATGCTTACTAAAAGCAATGAGAGCATCAAGTTAACATTAACTGGGTTATGACCACCTATCGTTCAAAGCATTTAACAAGTGAACCTAATCGCTTCTTCATTAGTATTTGCATAAATGTAGCCATCAAGCAATGACACAGAGATCACATAAAAAAGCATCTTTCTGAAGTCTGAGGGACAGTCTTAAGGAATGGAGCTACATAAATATCCTTAATAATAATAAAAATATTTATGAGTGATATCTTCAACACAACATGACTCAACAAAGTGCCACGAATTGTAGTCTGTAAAGATACAGATCCAATTTAATTGTATGTTCAAGATTTCCTGTATTTGAATGACAAGAAGTCTTGCAAATAACAGACCTTCAGCCATATCATGAAAGAAGTCTTGCAAATACGAGAACTTAGCCATATCATGGAGGAATATTAAAATTCCACCTGTACAGTGGAAAGCATCAACAAACAATACGGTGCCAAATACCATAACGATACTGGTAAAACAACAGGAAAGGAATGTCAATCTCATGGAAGGCTTGGTCAGACTCCAGACCTGGAATGGATTTATCATCCATGGACATTGCTTGTCCTGGTGTTAGGGACACAATAAGCTTAACACTTTGGTCATTGTTTAAAAATTCAGTTGATTTGGGTCAGTATACAGTAGAGTCAGTAAGCAGGGAACAACCTAAACTGGACAAAATCAATCAATCATGTGTGGCATGATTGAATATAGAATAAATAACGCCGTTGCAACATTAACGAGGATAATCATGCAACAGGCATATCAGAATTGCAACTCTACAACAACAGCACCAACATTGGTAACAGCTATTTCCAGAAGAGTTTGTCACTTTCTTGAAACACTAATGAGCGTTTCGTTATGCCCAGTGGTTAAATTCAGCCCAATCCTGCAGAATCTGATAAGGCACCTCTGATTTGAGATCTACCACCTGAACTATGAGACCCGTCACTCAAAGAGGAGAACCATCACCTAAATGTATATTTTGTTGCAACAATCGGTGATATGGATCATGTTCCACGCATTGTTAGTTTTATCCCAAAGGCGAAAATAAGTTTAAAGATTTAACAGAAAGACTTAAGTGTTAGCTTTGAAAAATTTTAGAGAACCACCACCTCTGGATGATAAATTTAACCACTGGTTATGCCCAAGACCTGATAAAGACATAAGCTCATCTGTTGCTCAGAGATTTATCACAAAGTAACCATACAATTATTTCCACACATTACAGCATTTCTTTAAAATGCTAACCAAATCACCAACAAGTTACTCCAATATGAAACCATACTTTACCACCATTATTCTGATGCCACCATTTCATCACAGCAAGTGACAGCATAATACATTTAGCTAAACACTTTACCATAGTTACAGACACATCACCACACTTTATGCACAGTAATGATAAGGCATGGTTCGGACATCTTTAATTTTGTCCAAAACAGTTATGTTACACCATTGTTACCCTCATAAGATGGTAATAACCGAAGCATTTCACATAGTAACAATGGATACAGTTACCCATGCAGTAGCAATTTGCATAGTAACAATTACAATAAGTAGTAGCATTTTTCAGAGTGACATTTTTCTGAGTAACAATTATTACACGCAGTTTTTATTTTAATTTCCCAAACACTATACTCAACATTACCTACTTCTCAAAACTCTGTCTAACTTTGTTCCATGCTGCGATTTGTCAGCATGTGTTAACTTTATAAACAATAAACGAATATCATCATCTAGTAGCAATTCATACATAATTACTTAAGGTAATAAAGTACCAAATTAACACCAGCTGAAGCAGAACTTATGATTCTGTGGTTTAGAAGTGCTAAAGGTTTTGCTGAACGAGAGAGATTTCAGAAACGTCCGATTCCGTTCCTTCCTCATATGTCGAAATTGAAGGAATCTTAACAGGCATTTGGTACTTCATTTCGTCGGACCTACCACCTTCTTCAAAGTCATGACTGTCCCGTGATGCACCTGTTCCTTCAAGGCTGTCCTCTAACCTCTTTGAAAGTTGTTCAGAACCCATCGTTTCCGTCAGTTCTGGCTGGAAGCTGGATCTTGCGCTGGCTCCCTGTTCTGTGTCCACTGACTTCACAACTGAATAAGTCGACTGGAACGCAGGCTTGCCTTTCAAAGTACCAGCATCCAGCATTGACTGGCCAGTGCTGCCGAACTCAGACTCGTTGAAGTAATCATGTGACTGGATGAGAGTATCTATGTTCATTTGGTCTGGGGTTCTTGATTCTCTGAAGTCACCCGTCAACTGAGATCCTAAAAAATTACCAACAGAAAATGCAGATGACTTTAAAGCTACTGCTGGTTGACAATAAATCATTGATGGAAACACTCATCAAGATAAGATCGTCATATTTTGTAATGCATTTGTTTATTCTGATGTTATTTATTCATTGTAATGTAACCAAACGGATATTATTTTCCTTTGTCAACAAAGTTCTCAAAGACTGAGTTTATTCTACAAAATTATCAACAAACAATGGCAATTGTCTGTAAAGTTGGGACTGGATAGGGGAAAATATCAACAACTACCGGTCTACTATATCAACTCAAGCTCAGCCTGCCTTCTTCTGTCTTGGACCTGCCTCTTGCAACAATCTTCTGCAACACATAGCATTGTTGAGATTGACTCTGGGAAACATTTTCAGATTGCCTTAAAATGCACTTCTGTAGATCAGACAGTCAAAGCACTTTTATGAGGTACCAAAGCATATATTAAGTGTTTTGATACATTGAGACATATAAATACATATATACACACATACAATGTCATACATACAAAGCTGCTTGCTAGTGATTAACAGCAAATTCTGGAAATTTATATAGCGCCTCTTAAAGAGACCTACTCAGAGGCATGAATGATGATACTACTACTACTACAACTACTACTTCCACTACTACTGCTACTACTACTACTACTGCAACTAATAATAATAATAATAGCGACAATAATTAATTCACCATTGATTCAGCAACTACCCAGTACCCAACCTACGATCATTTAAGCAAAAGCTATGATCTTCCATGTTCGAGGGACACTAAATAACACCCCCACAGTATAATCAACTGAAATACAATGAGCGTACAGTTAGCTTATAGCCGCATGATGTGCTATCGAGTCTTTAGTTAAGTATACTGTTACCACTGCATATCTAATGATGTTAGATCGACTGCTTTTCATCAAATTGTAGGCCCTATTACTACCTAGGTGGTCCTGGTAGCGGGGTCTACGACCCCCTTTTGGGTTTTCTGTGTAGCCAGATTATGTTAATTGATTATAAGCATTATATGTTTTGTTTATCCTTGCAATGTCTGGTTACCGAACTAAAAAATACGTTATACAATACAATGCAATTGCTACCGATAGGTTTTATAAGTAATTGCATTGTGGTTTCACAGAGGAAGTGCAGATATCGCTAGGAATAATATTGCATTATGACTTCATAAAGGATATATTGCTTAGCAACCTTTTCTAACCTCTCGGAATAATTGCATTGTGACTTCATAGAGGACGTGTTGTATTGTGATTTCACACAGTATTATGTTTCCGTAGCAACCTCTTGTAATAATTGCATTGTGATTTCATACAGAACATGTTTCCGTAGCAACGATTGTTTAAACTCTGGGAATAATTGCATTGTGATTTCATAGAGGATATATTGCCTTAGCAACCTCTTGTAATAATTGCATTGTGATTTCATACACGCTATATTTCCACAGCAACATCTTGTAATAATAGCATTGTGATTTCATAGAGGCATGTTGCCGTAGCAACCTCTTTTAACTTCTGAGAATAACTGCATTGTGATTACATTTTCACAGAGCATGTATTGCAGTAGCAGCCTCTTGTAATAACTGCATTGTGATTTCATACAGGGAATATTTCCGTAGCAACATATGTGACATCTTGTAATAATTGCATTGTGATTTCACGAATAATATATTGCCACCTCGTTCAGTAAAAGAAAATTAACTATAAGAGTGATGATGATGATCACTGATGATAATGCTTGTTAATTGTTTTGAATCTTAGGGCTTCCTCAGATAAAATAATAATGGGTAAAAACAATGGGTATGAAAAGTGTGGGGTACGGTACCCTCCAGTCCAAAAAGTGGGGGATACGGGTACCCCTCGTACCCCAGTAAATTATGCCTATGTCTGTAGCCACCAAACTCATCCACTTTGTACCAGTTCCCCTGGTTTGTAAATACACATTTCTTATAAAAAATTATTGCATATAATTTATATATGTACATATGCATGCATGTATGCATCTAGACACTTAATATAGCATCTTTTAGTCCCTCATAAGAGCATTGCCTATGCTTGCCTAAATGGTGTTACAGTCACTAAGAACAAAAGTTCATCAGTAGGTTAAACACTGATGAAACGAATGCAAGGGTGAGGCTCCAAACTAACACAAACAAAATATGAAACAAGATTTGGCAACTGAAACGAAATGCCCAAAACGTGGCACATGACAAGCAGAGGTATCAGTTTCTTTATAAAACACAGACTAGGTAATTTGTTACTCCATACACTTCACTAATTGACAGCTGTCACTGCAACCTCCCACCTCATGGCCTCACAGGCCTAGACAACTGCATATTATTAAGCTGTAAGCCCATCACTGATACAGCAACCTGCCTACACTACCAGTAATCATTACGCTTCACGGCCTGGGTGCCACCCTTTAGTCGAGCACCCAAGCCTCCAAGAGCCTGGTGACATGCCTACCTGTTTGACTGAAATCTGTTTCATATGACTGTCTCATGACGTCCGATGGCAGCGACTTCTGCGGTGGACTTTTTGGTCGGCGAGAACCTAAAGACAACAATTCCATCAATGAATTAGATGAATGTGAGTCAAGGTAAAACTAGAAAGACACAGCAACTGAAAAGAATACAGAGGCAGACCAAACGTGCATTTATTATGCAGCTCAGCTTTTACATAGTGCTGTTCAAGAACTTCTTAATGTTGCTTCATAAAGTAAATCAAACCAACTCCCCTGTGGCCAAAGAATCTTTGGATCAAGTACAATGCAATAAATTCATTACAGCTTTGCTCAGCAATAACTAGAACAAATGGTTTATTAGAAGACAGAGAAAGTCCCCAAAATAAAAAACAACATATGACAGAACATATTATTCTGCAGATAAAGGTTATGTCTCAGAAATAGGTTACGTCTGGCTTGCAATGTGTGACTAGTGTAAAATCCTGGGCTGAACAACCACCAATTCTTCGTACAGCTTTTTTCTCACAATGCATAGGTGAAAAAATGCTTCAGACATTTCGATACTAGAAACAGTATCATAATAATTTGCAATTTTTGGGGTTAGATGAATGGTAATACTCTTGCATGAAGAACACAAGATCTTGAAAGACGCGGTTTGCCCCTTTAGGTCAACTCTGCCTTTCACTCCTTAGGGGGCAGCAGTAAAATGAACAGGCGCCTAACAGGCTGCCAAGGCGTGTGTTCAATAAGATCTTGATAATTGTACCATTATGTTTCAGTGCTTCAATGTAACTTACTGCAGTTTGTCAGTGAGCTAGCTTGTCAATAAACAGGAATATATTATACAAATTCAAATGCTGAACTATACAAGATAACATAATTCTTTCATTTGATACCTCAACAATATAAAATTCCTACACATTAAATAAAATGGCACCACAGAAGTGACTTGATCAAGTCTTAGACAGGACATCTTGTCATCAGGTCAGATGTTCGAAGGGTATCTTACCTTCTGCCGAAGTTAATTGCGGACGTCTGCCCTGCATTCTGTTGCCTGCTTCTTGTGTTGACATCACTAGCCCAGCTCCCACTTGAGCTCGACCTCGAACTCCAGCCCTCGTCCCATTTGTTCCGACACCAGCTGTACGCTCGGACGATTGTTTGGCAGGTTGTGACATAATCTGGCGATTCTGTGATGTCCCAATGGTACCAGGTGGCGACACTGTTCTTGAATCTCCTCCCTCCTTCATCTGTGCGATGGAGATAGTTGTTGTAGAAACGCGATCTCCAAATCTTTCGTCGAACTGAGTTCTACCAACTGGAGACGCTGGCCCTCTGTTGGCAGAGGAAGGCACTAACTCCTTGTCTAAAACACGTCTGCTAGGTTGGTTACTGTAGACCTTACCAGATGCCTGGTCAAACTGGTATTCACCTGGAATCCATAAATAACACTGTTTTTCACTTCGACTTTCAATAATTCTCTTCCATCATGAGTGATGGTTTGATAATTAATACAAATACAATTTAAAACAACCTGGAAATTAGTTCTGCTTATTTCTCTTAATCTATTCAAGAGGATCATGATTTCCATAGATACAGTTTAATAGACATTTAGTTATGCTTTATTTCCAAACTGTCAACTGACTCATTGCACTACCCTGGACACTTGCTCTTTGCCACATAGCAGCATTTATTCCAGTGGAATTAACTCCAGATGTTATCCTTGGCTCATATGCCACCAATGCTGAAAACAGATCCTCATGTAATTTAGGTCACTCGGTTACCTTAAAATTGCTGGAAAAAGTTGGACAGCACAAACTGTTAACACTTTAACGACGAGCGTGCACTAAAATTAATGGAAAACTAATCTCTCTCGTCGTTAAAGGGTTAAATGTGCTTGTATTTGTACCAGATAACTGAAACCTTATCATTCGAGGAAAAAGGTATCATGGTGGCACTCTAGTTAACTGAACACTGTGTGCTTAGTGAATGAAACAGTTTATTCATCATGAACGTTAACATCCCTTAGGCTAGTGTAAGCAGCACATCTGTGAGGTATTTAGCTCCTTAACGATGAGAGGGATTAGTTTTCCATGCATTTAGTACACACTCATCGTTAAAGTGTTAAAAGTCACCACATTGTCTGCAAGCTTACATAAATACATGGTAACACTTCCTGAACTCTACTGCAGGTGTGGAGAGGGACATCAAGTGGTAACAGTTTTACGAGTTTCTTTGAATCAAGGGTGTTTCTTGATTACGCTAAGTTAATCATAAATTTAATATATCTGTCAGACACTACTAAATAAAAAAGATATTGGTCCTTAGAGTAATATTTAGTCTAAAAAAATATCAACTGACCTAGTGAAACATGACTTTCATCGATCGAAGATCCTTTTGAAATGCCCATGTCATGCATCTTCCTTTGATTCGACCCAAGGATTCCCTGGTCCAAGTCGTGGCTCAGGACTTCCCCAAAGTCAGGCCCAATCCTCAGTTCACCGACGCTCCTACTGACCCGAAGGCCCTCGGCCACAGCACCGGAAGTGAGAAGGCCATAAGTGGCAAGGGACTTTGGTCGAGTGACGACTTTGACGATCACTTCCTGATCTGATAGGCGACATTGTGGAGCCTGGATCTCACCCTCGCTTGGTAGAAGCATCTCTGAAGCCAGATCCTGAAAGACATTCATGCACTGAATATATGTGGACACTTACCATAGTGCCTTCTAAGTACCTCACAAAGCACTGCCTAGGGCAACCTAACTAATATTATATTGACTAAGAAAACAAGATAATCAATAAGAGAAGAGTGCTTGGATAACTAGAAGTCACCACTTTTGAACTCCCATGTACACGAAGAACCCAACAGACACATTCCCATCCTGAGCTGATAATGACACGATGTTCACAGTTCCTGGACTACATGGTGTCGAAGAGGAGTAATGATGACAGATGAAGAGTCTCATAGGATCGAGCAAGCGTTTGAAAACCATTCTTTTTGATCGTGGTGTGGTGTTGTCAGGTCAGTAGCACCCTGGAGGAGTTTCTCTTGACGTGGTGCTACACAAATTTACGATTATGATACGAAGCCCAAAACTAAGCAGTCCTTCGCAGGTGGTAGAAGATGCTGCATCCTGGAATTCCCCTGTCACAGGGTCTGTGTAAAGTAATTGCATCGAAGCTCTGGATGGTCATATATAAGTAATGATGTAACGATACAGGTGTATAAGTAGGTTGATGTGCTTGGGTACAAGTGGGTATAAGTATGTATATGTGCATATGGGCTACTCTAGCATGAAAGTATGTATGTAGGTGACTGCTTATGAATAAGCTGAGGTCTTCTCTAAAACTTTATTCCACTGAATTATTATAAATGTTCACAGGATTGATCACAGGTTATGTTATCTTGGTGTTAGTTAAGTATTTGTTAAGAACAATGAAAACATTGTATAATGATAATTATACTTACAGGCTTTAATTAAGTACTGAGTTAAGAATGATGGATGATTGACTGGTTTTCACTTACTGTACTACTACCCAGGTGGCCCTGGTAGCGGGGTCATTTGACCCCTTTTGGGCCTCCTGTGTAGCCAGACTTTGGAATATAATAATGCGTGTTTCTGCTGTATCTGTATAAGTTTGGTTACCAAATAAACAAGTGTCAAGTGTCAAGAATGTAGTTTACCATGATAAATTTAAGTTACCTGTTCGATTTCATCTGCAAATGTGTCTTCATCCACACTCTGGTGCAGCTTACTCGCATTGATCATGTGTTGACGAACTCTTTGTCTCAAGGCTGCAGAAATTAAAGGAAACTCATTCTAAAGCCATATAATTTATTACTGTGATTATTATAACACATTTATTAAATGACCAAGCATCAACTGATGGTGCTGAGTGAAGGACTTGCTCAAGGCCCCTACACAGTAACCATCTCGAGGGAATTTGTACTCTCAGCTGTACTCTCTGCGTTACAAGGCGATTGCTCTAACCAATCGGCTACCATACCATTATCAGAAGTAATGACTAACAATAACTGAATAACAGAGTAAAAAGTAATAATAATTTAATAATTGATCTTATTTACTACAATTTCAACTAATCTAATCATAAGCCTAATCTGCACGCACTTATCAAATGAAAGCCAATCCTCAGAAATTTTGACACAGTTAAACAGAATTCAAGCTAAGGTCAGAGATAATGATGACCTTCATCAAGATGAATGTCAGGAATCTCCCCTTCGCTGAGTAGAGTGATGAGCCACTGTCCCTCAGATACGTTCTCGTTGTTTGTTGTCGACACCTCAGTAGGGGGCTCCACTGAGTCCTCGTCTTTTGGCGACATGTTACTTGTCGGCTCAGGAGAGGAGACTTCTGACTTTGAAGGCAAGACTGGAGGCAACTTTTCCAACTTCAGGCTCCTATGAAACATCAATTGGCCAGATTCATCTTGTATACATGTATCCACGCCCGCACACTGCACAGATATGTATTTATGTACGTGTACTTACATATATGGTATGTACGTAGGTAAGCAAGTGTGTACAATACATGCATGCATATTTATGTGTATGTGTGTAAGTGTGTGTATGTATGTATGTATGTATGTATGTATGTATGTACTAGGATACTTAATATAGTGCATTTTTAAGAGCCTCACCAAGGTGTTGTATGTATGTAGGTATGTATATACAATTGTACATATGTACATGAGCTTGTATCTATGTGTTGTTAGCCCTGTGCGCTACAGGCAACAGTATGCATAGGTGTATCTAGATACTTAATATAGTGCCTTTAAGTGCCTCATAAAAACGGCAGCAGGGAGAAGGTATACCAAGCACATCTTGCACATCATGAATCACATCCATCAGCCCTGCAGGGCACAAATGTATGTATACAAATAGTACACATACAAACATACACATAAATACATATATACATGCATGCATACAAAAAGCAACTATCTTGGTGTACCTTCTTCAGTTACAAAAACATCATTAAACATGGACAAAACAGCCTCACCTTCAGAAGTTTAAGATGATTAAACAGTTTACAGGTTGCTAACAGGCAATATAGAAATGCCCAATAAATACCTACTTGACACTATATAAATGTCGAAATCACTACATCACAACACATTTCATGCAGTAAATATTATATGGTGCTATATGAATGTTACAAGCACAACATAAATGTCTTTTTACTTTAAATTACAATGTATGTACATAATCTATCTAGATTTTTATCAAGTGCATTTTAGGAACCCCTTAAAAGCGCTATGAACATGGTTGTCTATAAGGGATGTGAACAGGTGCATCTTAACACAGCTAGAAAAAGTAGCATGAGCAGAGGTGAAAGGACAGTTAAATGCATTTCATGTAGTAAAATGAAATCTAACTTACAGGTCACCGTCGGCCTTCTCCGCCATTGGTTCTTCTGTTGGCACGGCAACCACTGGCACCTCAATGGGAAGCGCCAAATCTGCCTGCGTTGCCTTAGTTTCTTTGGTTGGCTCTCGAATGGATTCGGTTGTAGAGGGTGAGGGTGTTCGAATGACTGGTGGGGGAGATGGAACCGGGGTGACATCTGGTGTTGCGACGTTACCATGAGATCGTCCTGCAAACTCATCGACGTCAGCTTTCTGAGATTCAGAATTGCTCATTCCTGCAAAATAAGTGCTCAGTGATCAAATTATTTAAACATCTTTACTTGATCAACAGTCACTTTATCGTAACATGCTTACTAGATTTACCAGTTATCTAGTATCACAGTGTCTAAAATGACTGATCCTTGATTGTATTATCAGAACACCAATGCTTGATTGAGCAATGGTTGAATTATCAGAATATCAATACTTGATTGAGCAATGACTGTGTTATCATAATATCAATACTTGATTGAGCAATAATTTACTTATCAGAATATAAATACTTGATTGAGCATCAGAGCATCAATAGTTGGCTTGTCAGTGACTGTATTAAAAAAACATTCATACTTCTTTACTCAGTGTCATCCAATCAATGTGATCAACATCAGTCATCATTCAACTGACCTAAAGTTTTGGCTTTCCTGTCCATTTTACTCATGAACAACAACCATGTCCTTGCGCAATCTTATATTACGGTTTGAAGAGATAAAATGGACAATAAATTCATTTTTGTGATATGATGTTCTACTTGAAACCACTCTGTTTGTAATTCAACGATACTGAATCCAGGCCTGATGACAAACCTGAGAAAATTGCTTATGGTATGTACATTTGCCCATCACAAAGTGCAGCAGAGATATGATGTTCACTGTTTTCCAGATGCCCCGGCAGAGGCCACAGCCAGGATCTAACGGCACGTTCTGTTATATCCCATGCTTCTAGGACCTTGGTATTCATTCAAATCTGGCTCACCCATCACCATCTACCCCACTCCTCTATTAATCACCCTTCAGGCTCTGCAATCCAAACTGAAGTCTAAATTTTTCAAGAACTCCAACCCAGATCCATCCTTCCCACTGCCTTCCAATCTTTCTCATCCCATACGGATTCCAACTTAGAAGCTTGCCTCCTTCTCTTCCTCGTCTCCTGGCAACTGTACTTGACCATCATTTGGCATCTCTAGAGTCTAGACATGTTTTAGCTTTTAAGTAGCGCTTGAGAAATTTTTAGATTATGATTACCCAAGAAAGGAGATGAATGCCTCACCTACATTCAACTACAGAACATGAGTAAAATTCATGCCAAATGCTAACCAATGACTCACCTTCATATGTAGGAAAACTGACATCTTCCTCCTCCTCTGACTTCTCCTCCTGCTCCTGCTTATATACAGCAGCTGGATATGCCTTAATTTCAGCATCTGGTGTTCTTCTTGGTGTAGATGGTAGAGAGTCCAGTTGGACAGGCGAGTGAGTGGAAGAAGGTTCTGGTGTCGGCTCTGGTGTTGGAACAAGGGATCGCTGGTGCTACAGAATGAGAATGAGTTTGTTTAAACACGGTCTGAGAAACAAACTCATTGAGATTAAAGACACGTCTGTCTGTCTGTCACCCATCAGTGTGTCTGTCTGTCAGTCAGTAGGAGACTATCTGATTTGACTGTCAATCCATTATTATCGGTATTATTATTATTATGAAACTTTTTAATGCACAAAGTCACACAGAAATAGTCATCTCTGAGCTGATGCACTTATTTCCTTAGAACTGCAAAGCACTGACTCGCTCCTTGAAACTGGTAATCTCAGCCAGATTTGCTGCTGTCTCAAGACTACTCTGGTCAAAGTCCAACACTGGATGGAAACAGTGCGGACAGCAATTTGAAATAAACATGGATGGCCGAAGCATGGCAAAACAACAAACCAGGTGAAACTCCCAAAAGCCTCTGCCATCTCTAAGTATTCTCCAATTTACATTAAACTGACCTGATTTGTTACTTTTTAAAGTGCACTCATTTGGCACCTTCCCACAGTCAGAAACCGCAACTTCATTTTGTCATCATACACATACATGTGGACCACACTAACATGTAAGCAATGAGCATACATACATATATATATATATATATATATATATATATATATACACCATTACACCAGTATAAATATGTATACATAGTATATAAATATATACATTATATATATATAAAGAGGCAGAGGTAACAGCCTACCTCCTGTGGAATGTAATAGTTGTCTGTGACTGGAATGACTTCAGGTTTAGAAGATGGAATCTGAGGTTTGGTTGCTGCAGCTGAGCTTTGGACATCTGAGCCACCAGGACCAAACATCGATCCAATCTTCTCAGCAAGGACTTCCCGTATAAGAGCACTGACCAGATTCCCACTGATCGGGTGACCAGCATCGACGAATAACTGGACACCATGCTGACCAATGGTGTCCACTGAAACAGTCAGATAACAAAGCCATTCATGTTTCTAATCTAATCTAATCTAATCTAATCTATGCTGGTCATCTTCTGTGGCACAGGGATCCAATTCATGATTCACAGGAGAGCAACATAACCCAGGGCATGTTTTAAGGAAAATTTATCACTGCACATGTAATTTTTGTTCAATAATAAAAAACATAAATAATTAATAATTTACAATTCACTTCCTGCACAAACGGCCTTTCATCACTGCACATTTTGTATACCACTGCATGTTAAAACAAGCCCTGACATAACCAAACCAAGCCACCAGCCTTGTTGAAGAAATTAAAGGTTAATCCAAAACACGATTAAAATCTTCTTCAAGTGTGTGTATACTAATTTGTGGATATCAAAGCAACACCTTTGAAAGTCTATGGCTCCATCTAATGCCACTATTGCCAAGCAAATGTAAAGTACACTAAATTACAGAGCAACTGATTACAATACAACTAGAATACAACTGTTTGTCTTATTTGAATCAGTTTGCAATCATAAGCCATTGTTTATGTTCTGTACGGCTGAGGCAGCCTACCACAGCTGACTCTTCTAGTTATCAGATCTTTGGTTCCCTACTGATGAACTCTTTGCATTCATTTGCTCTTACAAATGACTTTAAAATCATTGAGGCTAAATATACGAATAGCCCAGACAGCACTTAGAAAAGTGCTTTTAAAATGTGCTATATTAAATGTCTAGATAACTAACCAACAACCACTGTCCCCATCATTCATGAAACGGTACAACTGAAAATACTTGACTACCACAGTACAATACATTAGATCATAGTCTTTAGCACCATCATCAAAATCATCGTTATCTTAATGTGCCATTCTCATCCCCATCTACCATCATCGAAGTCGTAATTATCATATGCACAAATCATCATCATTATCATCACTAGTGTTCTTTCACCTCATAAAGTCACTAGGTTAGATTCATGACCATCATTCACTATCATCAGCAGCCATTATAATTGTTTTTATCATCATTAAGTAACATACAGAGATAAAAGGAAATAAATTCAACATAGTACATTACAGAAAAATGGTGAATGAATGTTACAGTCAGCATTACAATGAGTGTCACAATGAATTTTAAAATGAACGTTACAATGAAATTTTATAATGAATGCTACAAAAGGCAATGCTACATCACAGTGGATGTTAAAATGAATGTTAGAATGAATTTTGTAATGAATGTTACAAATTAATGTTACAACGAATGTTACAATTAGTTTTAAATGCAAAGCGTAACTCTGAGCAGAGGACGTCCAATTCCAACATTACCAACAACTGAGTCATGGACCGATCCATCCTCGGATCCACCCTCCGCAACAGAAGAATCTTGCTCTGGCCTCTGCTCTGTGTGCTCCACATATGTCCTCTCTTCACTTCTTTTACTGTACATCTCACTGATTATTCTTGCCATCAGCTCCTGCTCAACCCTACAATAAACAACCAACACAAACCAGATACATTTCATACAGAAAGGCAATCCACAACGCACAGGGCCATGAGGGCTGAGTGGCTAATGCACTGACTTTCAGCCTTTGACAGCTGGGTTTCAATCTTGGGCCTGTCCAGTGAAATTGACATACAGCTCATTGTCAAACTGTGCACAACTTTTGTAATCGCCTTAAATCCAGTACACTCAAGGCAACCTACTCCGTCAATCATACACAAAACTAAACAAAATGATTCCCTTTGTCATAACAACAACTTCATTGTTCTATAATTGTATTATGAAGTTTGAACACTTCAATAACCTTTTAGGAACAATCTTCATTATCTATATTATATTACAAAGTCAGCACAATGTTCATTATTAGTGCTTAACCTTTCAATGGTCAGTTTTAGATGGTAAACACCTGCATTAGAGTTTAAATCTAAAATCAATATATAATAACCATAAGAGACTGACCAGTCAATGGCCTGCCTCTGCAGAAGGTCAGTTCGTCGTATGTCGGCCGCAAGAACTTCGGAGCTTGGACTCGGCTGCATGGTGGGAATGCGAACCGGAAACTTTGGTCCGTGGTAGACATTGGGTGGAGAAGTATGACCAGGAAGGGAAATAACCTGGCCTTCCTCGGTCATGGTACTCTCCTGCTCTTCCTCTTCTGCTTCCTCCTCCATAACCGTAGCAACATGGTCGAAATCAGCTTCCATGGCAGACTCAGGACGTAACTGAAGTAAACATAGCATGAGAAAATAAAGTTAAAAACATGGCATGGCTGCTACATGTTTTGGATAGTCGACTGTCACTTTGTTTCCCTGTTACCTCTGTATCAAGGTTCAAATCCCAGTGCATTAAGAAACCAACAATTCATTGTCCACCATTCATTCATTCACTTATTTATGCATTCATTCATCTGAGCACTCATTCATTCGTGTATTCATCCATTCTTTTGTTTATTCATTCATTCAGAATACTTCTTCAAATAGCAGCAAAATGGTTACCACTGCTAATCAGCATCGTAATCACAGTGCCTAGTGGTGCTTCATAAATATAAAACCTGATTTCTAAGAACATTATGGCTGAATTAATACCTCTTATTTTCATATACTAATTGTAAGAGAACATCTTGCTAATTGTCTATGGCAGTGCTTCCCAACCTGTGTGCCGCGGCACATAAGTGTGCCGCGAGCGCGGTAGAAGTGTGCTGTGGCCGAATGTCGGAAATGAAAAGTTTTAGATGACAATGGTATCACTAAATCATAATGTGCACTATCCAATACTGAAAACTGGTGCAGTCAAGTATTATAATTTCTTACCAGGCTGATTTAGCTATGTGAATCTGCATACACCACCATGTTTTGCATCTACTTACTATCCGATGAACTAACTTAGGCCTACTTATTTACTCTAAGTCTAAGACATCATCGTTCGTAAGTTTCATATTGCGCATCTTTGCGTCATCGTATTTTCAGATTCAATTTCTACATTTCCTCTCGCAATTGAAGTTGATCCAGGTGCAGTTGTGTTACATGTCATTGTTATTGAGCATTTATCAGATTAGGAAGACAAGTTACAATATTATTTTCCAAGTTTAAATGTCTCTGACAAAGACTGGGTCAGAAACTCATTTCATCACCAACTGGATTTGTTTGGCCTACAGATTGCGGAAAAGGAACAGCTGAATGACATTGCAGCTGACAGAACTTGCGACTTAAGTTCACAGGAATGAATTTAACAGACTTCTGGATTGTGATAGAGAAGGAATACGCCTTGTTAGGTGCCAAAGCTGTTCACATACTGCTGCCCTTTTGCACTACATACCCATGTGAAAATACATTTTCAGGAATGACACAAATCATAACGAAACACAGAGGGTATTTACAGTCAGTTGAAAACGACTTACGAGTGTGCTCGTAACCGCCGTTCAAGCTCGTATTGACACAATTGCACATTCTTTGCAAAGTCAACCGTACCATTAGCCATGGTTTTTCATGCTGGTTTATAGTCTGCTATTAAATTAATTTGTCCCGGTTATCTGGTTTTTAAAACAACGGCTGACATTTCCTAATTTCTTTATATCAGAACTGACATCGACATATAGGCCCTAATGACATTGTCTTATCATTAATACGCAGTTAAAGACACAAAACATTGTAGCTAAGTGGATAAATAAATGCTACTTTATCTAAATTAAAATGAATAAGTGTATATATACCAAATTAGCTATATATATATATATATACAATATATATATCAATCAATCAATCAATCAATATCTTTTATTGGCACCAACGACAGTATTTCAACAAGTTGTTTAACATAAGCTTTCGATAGTATTATGTCGAGTTGCATTATAAAGTAAGGAATTAAATTTTAAATAAAATCGTTTAATAATAAACATTTGGAATTCGCCATTTATACTTCAGTATAATGAAAACTTTATTGTACGTGGTCAATTAAACGTAGCACTGTCATTGACAGCAAATGGCATCCCCTAAGGGATATGGGTCCCACTAATGCAGGGATGCCACTATGACAATGTACATTAATCAAAATGATGTAGTAGGACTGTGGTGCCATTGTCGTTTCATACTAGATATTAAGGTGAGATAACGCACACAAAAAGTGGATCTTAGCTAGCTTAACTATCCTTAACTACTGTATTCATCTCCAGTGTGACGCCCGGATTACAAGGACACGCATAATAGTTAATTATATACTAAGGCTTACTCAATTCATGTCGGAGGAGGAGAGGAAGCATCGCAGTTTCTTTTTAAACAAATACATACTAGTACTTGATCTTATATCTTGAGGCAGTGAGTTCCAAGTGGATGGACCCATACATTTTATTGAAAATAATCTAATGTTAGTGCGTGCTTTAACTGGACGATATAGAGAGGCTGATCTAGTGTTATGTTCATGTACCGTGGAAGCCAGAGCAAAGTACCCAGCAAATGAAACAGGAAGTGTGTTATTTCTATATCTATAAAATAGTACCCCAATTTGAAAGATCCATATTTGATTTAATTTAAGGAGATTGAGGTCTTTAAATATGGGTAAAGTATGGGATCTATATGATGAGTTACTTATCATTCTTATCGCTTTTTTTTGCAATATGTGTAATTTGTGAAGGCGTGATTTATAGTTTGAGGCCCATATGATATTGCAGTAGTTTAAGTAGGGAAATATCAAGGAGTAATAGAGGTTTAATTTAATATCTTTTGGAAGAACCCTGGCAACTCTAGAGATTATTCCAATGTTTTCGCCACCTTTGACGCTATGTAATTAATGTGAGATTTCCATGTGAGATGTTGATCAATAACCACTCCCAGAAACTTTATAGATTCAACCCTCGTAACAGGGACCCCATCCAGTGTTATATTCCCTATTGTCGGCTTAATTTTCCTGTGTGATTTAAAACATATGAAATTTGTTTTGTCTACATTAAGGGTTAATTTATTTGCTAAAAACCACTTATTTACCTTAGACAATTCCCCATTTATTACTTCTAGAAGGGATTCCCATGAGCTATTTGAATAGTAGATAGTCGTGTCGTCTGCAAATAATATAAAATGAATCGTAGAAGAGACTCTTGCAACGTCGTTAATAAACAGCAAGAAGAGGAGAGGTCCTAGGTTCGATCCTTGTGGAACTCCCGAGGTAATAAGGCCAGGTTCCGATAATACGCCATTACAACTTACTCTCTGTTTACGTCCTTCTAAATAGCTTTTGAACCAATTTAATTGAACTCCTCGAATTCCATAATTTTCTAGTTTATTTAATAATATTTTATGGTCGACTGTGTCGAATGCTTTCGCCAAGTCTATGAAGATGCCTACTGAGTAATCATTGTTATCTAGTGCTTTCGAGATTTTATCCTCCATGTCTATCAAGGCCATATACGTAGAGTGGCCTGCCTGAAAGCCGTGCTGAGAAGGGTGAATCAAATTTAGAGTTGTTACAAATGAATTAAGTCTGGAATACATTATCTTTTCTAAAAATTTGGCAAAGAATGGAAGAACAGAAATTGGCCTATAGTTGGAGAGCTGCTGTACATTTCCCTTTTTAAAGACTGGTATTACTTTGGCCTCCTTTAACAAGTCTGGTACAATCCCACTACTTAACGAGCAATTTATAATTTCCGACAGAGGATGGGCAATTTGCTGAATAAAGGGCAAAGCTAAGTACGGATCAATGCCATCCAGTCCCATTGTGTGTGTTTTTTTTATAGTTTTCCCAATATTTATTATCTCCTCTGGGGAGGTTAGCAGAATACCTAATGAAGATATGTTAGGCGGGGGTAGATAAACATCATGTGTACATAAAGATGTGGGTAAATGTTCTGCTAGGTCCCCAGGTATTTTAATGAAATAATTATTAAACTCATTTGCCATAATTTCAGGGTCCTCTACCATCGTACCATTAATTATTAGTTGATTAATTTTTTTACAGTTATCTTCCGTTTGCAATGCTGATCTAATTAACTTCCAGGTAGACTTGAGGTCTCCATGATGTTTAAGAAATTCATTAGTATAATAAAGTTTTTCAGCCTGAATCCTTAACGTTTTAAATTTATTTCTATAATTAACGAATTTATTTTTATTAGTATGGCTGGGATTTTTTAAGTATTTAATATATAACTGATTTTTTTTCCTACAAGATTTTAACAGACCAAATGTCATCCATGGCTTATTATTCTTGGCCTTTTTTCTTTTGGTGTTAGCTTTCATAGGAAAGGCGTCTGTATAGGCCTTCGTATAATTAAGAATAAAGCTTCCATAAGCATCATTAACCCTGGCATGTTGGCAATGCTGATGCACAAGATTCCAGCTTTCATCTAATAAACTCTTTGAAAATTTTTCAAGGCCTTCTGGAGTGACAGTTCTATTTTCCAAATACTTACTATCCACTGAGAGTTTTATATCATATGAGAATCGAGCTAATACAGGCAGATGGTCAGAGATATCAGATAAAATAATAGTAGCAGTCTGGAGCTTGGACCACGCTGTACAGAATATGTTGTCTAGCAAAGTTTTAGTGTAAGGTGTAATTCTAGTTGGTCTGGTGATTACTGGAAGGTATTGGTAGGATATTAGATTATTGTAGAATAAATTTGTATCTTTATGTTCATTAACCTTTAGATATATATATATATATATATATATATTTAAAATAAGTATCACAAATGCAATGTGCCGTCTGGTGAATGGTTCTTAGAAAGTGTGCCGTGGTTCAAAAAAGGTTGGGAAGCACTGGTCTATGGTATTTACTTCTTATGTTCATTATTTTGCAATTTAAAAAAATTAATACTGCATACAGTCTGTGTCAGTCTGAAGCACAAGTGATGTGAAAAATTACACTTATCAAAGACCAGTATTTTTTTTAAATTCATATTCTCTTCATTCAAATGGAATCCCAACATGGCATTCAGGATGATATTTTGGCCAAGAAATACGTGAAGTGATTATTACAACCTGCTTTGGCATTTCAAGCGTGACGTGCATGTTCTTTTTCGGTGATCTCCGCCGCAACTCGTTAATCCTTGCCACATGTTCATCCAGTTTGTGCAGACTCAGAGGAATTGCCATCGGAATTAACTGGCCTTGTAAACCTGAAAAATTCAACATACCCGAAATGGTGAACAATATTCCTTAACCACAAACCACAAGGATTCAAATATCTGGCTAAAAGGAAGCCATGTGCATCAGATGGAAAATACATCATATTGCGTTGACTTATTGGTTTCCCCGAGTGAGAACGGTGATGGCCCAGTCTCGTTCCTTTGTTAGTATTGGCCCTTCACTGTGGAATCAGCTTCCTCCTTCAGTCTGGACTGTAGTACTGTTGGTCCTGCCACAGCTTTTCATTGTCTTAAAACTTGCCTTTATTCCCGAGGACTTTCGCACTGGAGCGCCTCTGATTTGTGGGCACTGGATAGAGGCGCTTTATAAGTTTTGAAATACAATACAATTAAAAACAACTGCACATTCTGCTGAACCTTTCATGCAGTTTATAAGCAAAACCCATTTGGAAGGACTACACTATCTGTGGCCTTGTGGATCTCGATAAGTTCTGTCCAAAGGATTGAGATTTGGGACTATTATTATTATTATGTGTCAATTTAAACAAAAACTGAAACTCTATCTCTTGGATGCACTCACATGACTGCATTAGGCCTAGGCCTATGTGTTTATTTGCACAGGTACTGTTGTTTTTTTGTTGTTTTTTTCATCTCTTTTAACTAATGAAACTTGATCTGTATACCTTAGTTGGAATAGATGTGTACTGATAGTTAAGTTCTTTAGTTAAGAGTTCTATCATTGTTTCTTTTACCTGCTGATCATATAAACTTGATCGATGTTACCGTTAAAAGTATTGATTGTGCTGCCATTTACTTGTATTACGATAAATGTTAACTAGGTGGCCCTGCTAAGCGGGATCAAGATCCCTTTTGGGTCTCCTCTTGTTGCCAAAGTTCAAACTTTTATGTTGTATTTTTTCCTTGTACTTCAAATGGCTTCAATAAAAGGATTGATTGATTGATTGATTATTATTACTATTATTATTAAACACTTATTAGGTGCCACTGTCTAATGACCAAGCATTAACTGATGGCACTAAGCAACTATGTGTGAAGGATTTGCTCAAGGTCCCTATACATAGTATATAGTAAACATCTCAGGAGAGGCTCGAACCTGTACTCTCCACATTAAAAGGCAAATGTTCCAACCAATCGGCTACCATGTTCCTTGGACAGTGGGTTTGCTTAGAAACAATCAATGATTGATGGCTTATGCATTACAAAAACGGTGTTAGAAAAGTTTCCAGACGCGAAAGGTGCAATATAGTTGCTTTGTTAAGTCTCAATACATTAACTAAGGCAATAATTACAATCACTACAACCCCCTATCAAACACAGACTTCTGATGCACATTTTGCAAATGTGAAATATTGTTCTTTTGCTGCTGTTGCAAAACAAGAACATCAACTTATTCTTTCCTTCGTTCCTGCTAACATTTACCAATACCAAACTTTACACAATGCCCCATGATCGGAACCTCAGACATGCCGACAATGGCAACAGATACAGCTCCAAAAACACTAAAGGTGATGATCAGAAAGTAGAGAAGCACATACCATGAACATACTGTCCTGGTGGAGCTGGTTGTGAAGTAAATTTTGTCTGAGTTCTTGCCAAAGCCATTTCAACACCTATAGAAACAAGGAATAATCAGCATCAATATGTGTGTATTACCATATCCTGCTTTCTCTATAGCACCTTTTAAGAACTACACAAAATAAATACACTACAGACCTCAAAAACACAATACAGTACTTGTAACTGCATGTGATATTGTTCCTACTACTATGTTCAGATAAAAGCCTTTTGTCTTCTTCAAAGGAACAGAAGTAATTCCACTCTTTACAGTTTTTCTTGTTAATTTGTTCATTCAGTATTGGAATTACAGGATTGTAGAAATCTAGGCCAAAGTAAAGGTACATGTACACTTTGGAGATGTTCCTAAATGTGCTGTATTAATATTTTGATGCATGCATACATACACACATAGTTACATACATAGATATGTCAGTACATACACAGCTACATAACAGAGAAACATACATAAATACATACAGATACATACATAGGTACATACATACCTAAATACACAGACCCATAAATAGACATGTACAAAGATACATATATACAGAAAGACATCTGTGCATACATACATGCACATACATAAATATATATAATCTATACATACATACAAACATATCAAATTTCAGACAGACACAAGTGTTCTTCAGTTCATACCTTTAACCTGAACGTGAGGTATGTGGACTGGAGTTCTTGGTAGTTTTGACTTTGGAGAGCCATGCGAGCATTGGCCATTCTGCTTCTGGGAACTTCTTAGTTTGTGATAGAGAGTTTTGCCATAGATCTTCTGAAGCAAGTCTTCATCTTCAATTGGATTCAGTGGTCGAGGCTTCTACATAGATACAGATCATTACAGCCAGTCAACGTGAAGATCGAGCAACAGATTACTAAAACCAGTCAACATGGAGATCGAGCAACAGATCACTTAAATCAGAAAGAAATGTTACAAATATGAAGAAAAAGATCAAAATACAAGTACTGTGATTCTGTCATCAAAACTTTGTCTTATTAGACTTCTGAGACTCACTTTGATGGCTCGGGGTTTGGTTGTCTTGGGCAGATTTTCCTTATCAGGAGCCACAAACTTTCCCATAACTGGACCAGTGCCTTTCGGACGCCCAGCAACAAGCCTTCCACTCGGCCGTTTACCACTTCCAACGTTGTCTTTCTCTGGATACATGAACTTCTTTGCTTCTTCTAGCTTTTCCTGCTTGATCAGCTCAACAGCAACTTCAGCCTAAGCACACAGGTAAACCAATCATAGAAATGATGCTGGTACATAAAGAGTTAAGTCCTAAACTTGTTAAACTGGACCTAACAGGTCACATCTTGAATCATGAGCCCCTAGTGATGAAATTGACCTGAAGTCCTGAACCCAAGATATGGAAGCTAAAGGTATAGGTCCTGAATCCATAACCTCAATAAATGCTGCAGCTGTGGGCCTGTCTTGGATCATCCTTGTGTTACAATTTTCAACCAAGAAGCCAATCTATTTTAATTGACATAGCATAAAAACACTTACATCTTCTCTAAAGTTGCAGTTTTGGAGGTCTGACACATAGCCATGAGCCGCTCTCAAAGGTACTATAGAAACACTCAGATTTACACGCACATGGCGACATACTGGGCTATCACCAAAACGTAGTATAATCTAATTATCAAGCAGTGTCTACCAAGACCTCATGAGTGATGAGGTCTTGTTTGGTGGCGGCCATTGTGGCGCCTGTGAATAAACTGGTTCCCACAACTCTGCTTTTTTGGGTGCTGTAGAAGTCTCGAGATTACGATATTGTGTTTTTGTGTCTTGTCAAGGCATGACACAGACAGGAAAAGAATCTATGTGGCATGGCAGCTGTGCGCTTGGTCTGTAATTCACCCACTGTGCGTTTGCTCCTGCTGAGCAAATTGCATGCACACGAACCTAGACAAATCTTTCACACTGTCTTGTCAGGTAGATTCAGATTTCTCAACGTGGGGGGAAAATTAGCGTGCCAATAAATAACATTTAAAAAAAGACAGACATATATAAAAAGCTAGACAATCACCAATTTTTCAGGGCAATGCAGTACAGATCCCCAGCATTGTAATAAAATATACACTGTGAAATAGTGCTGCAAATATATTGCAATCAAAGCAGCCACTAGAAATTATCACAACAGACTTCAAACATCAGCGACATTAACAAACCTCTATCTTTTTGTTTAGAGCGTTGATTCGTTGACCAACCAAACGTTTTATCTGGATCTTATCTGAAAATGGTCTGAAACCATTCAAAATAGTTCAGTTTTAATTAGTATCACTGCAATTGACATATGCATTTTTATTACACAAATTAACAATTCAACTCATAACATTTGCAGCAGGACAAACAATTTGCTTGGAAATTATAAACGGAGTTACAGACAAACGTCCGTAACAAAGCAAAACTGTAAAAAAGCTAATATATTACTTAATTAAAATTAATTAAATGATGCTTCTGAGATGCTTTAGTCTGTATTTATCGATATACATTAAGAATTAATATTCTTACGTTAAAAAACAGATTCTTAATGAATGGAGGTCATACTCAAGCAGTTTCTAAGATTTCTTCATTGTTAGGGCCTAAGAAAAAGTGAACTAGTGTCATTCTGTGGAGCAAACTTACATTCCTGTAAGGAGCTGAAAATGTTGTACCATTAAGTCACAATAATCATTATATTTGTCTAACCATGTACATTCTGCCATGCTACAGTATATCAATTTGATACATTACATATATATATACTTGCAACTCGAACTGACCGATCGTGTAGAAAGTGACCCATAGTTGAATAGATGTCGCGGTCCTGCCTGGATCGCTCAATCATCTCCATATTTGATTCCAGAATGTCGTAGTCGACATGAACGTTTTTGAGGACAGCCTCTGCCTCGGCATACTGGACCAATGAGGCCATTCGTGACTCTCCAAATCCTCGAATCTCTGGGTATGGACTGGTATCCAGCATTGGTGGCCTGCGCTACAGTAGCGCAGAAACAGATGGTTTCATAAAAATTCACCTCCTATTAATATCAAATATGGAAGCATATAAAGACGCAAATAACATTAAAATTTTTAATGATTTAAAAAAATTTAACTAGTGCTCTTTAGTAGTGAAATGTCACCCTCTACACACAAAGATAAAATTCTGGTAACTCTGGGAGCAGATTATTATTGCCCCCTTTGGGTTTACTTATCGCCGTCTACACAGACTGTTCAAACTGTGTTACATTTAATGGAGATCAACAAATGACCTTAAATCTGAAAAATTCCATTATAAAAGCACATTTATATCTAATGAATAGCACTTTGGATAGGCATATCATGTACTCAAATGCATACATACAAGCATCAGTGACCTAGCTAAACTCATCTAGGTCTACCCATAGAGGGAGAGACAATAGTAGCATTCTTAGCCACTGATGAGGCTATGGCACAGACACAGGTAAAAGTCAGTCATAAAGACAATCAACTCACAAAGCTTACCAGGTATTTCACAAGCGGTGCTGGCTCAAATGGTGATGGTGGTGGTCTCTCAGGAGTCAATGAAACATCCTAAAAACAGACAAATCACTTTGTCTGCATATTAAATGTTTAGGATAAAACCTGTGTGTCCCAATATATACTCCTAAATACCCCTAATTACCACTAAACATCACTAATACCACTCTGCACCAGGAAATAGATTAAAGTAACCAAGTAAGTAAGTAGTTTCTTTATTTAACCAGTTGCAATAGATTAGCACTCCAGACCATTCTAAACACAATGAAGTACCACTAATTATTGGCAATAATTTATTGCCATCACTGATTCTAATCTAACTTGACTTCTAAAGTGCCATAATAATAATAATGCATAAAGCATCAACCAGTGTTCGCTTCAAGTGAACTTGTGGTCAAAATCATAATTCGTTAGAGAAACCTGTCATAATTCGATGTAAGAGAAAACGTAAGTCTCAGAAATACCACTAAAGTACTTTAGAATACCACTTCGCACCAATAAATACTATTAAATACAATTAATTACCATTAAATTCTCTGAACTATGTCTGAAACTACTAAATACTACAGAACTATGTCTGAAACTACTAAATACTACAAAATACCTCTAAATATCAATGAATACCACTGATTAACTCAGAAATACCAATAAGTACCTTAGAATACTGAATACCACTTTGCACCAATAAATACAATTAATTACCATTAAATTCTCTGAACTATGTCTGAAACTACTAAATACTACAGAACTCTGTCTGAAACTACTAAATACTAAAAAATACCTCTAAATATCAATGATTACCACTGAGTAACTCGATGCCATACCTTCATGACATTCAATTCTTTAGGCAAAGTGCCAGTTCTTGCATTCTGCGACAAATTACTGAACTGATGATCAAATGTCGTTAGTGGCCTACAACAGAAATCCAATAAAATCTTTATTTGCAATTACATGCTGTCACATACTTTCTGACCAGCAACCGTAAAGGAAGTTACCAAAATGTAATTGAATAAGGCACAGATCTATATTAATGTATGACTGCACTACCATACAGTAATATACCGGTAGTGCCCTCAAAGAATCTTCCAGATAACTTTTTACAACAGAAACTGTTCCACAAATGCAGAACTAGAGACTGAGGAAACCTCACTGTTTGCCAGTGTTTGGTAACTGTCACCTGCAATTCTATACCTCCTAACACCCTGTGATTGCACTATGGATGCTCAATATTAAGCCATGAGCCTTTGACTAAGACACTGATCTGCTTAAAATAATCCTTATGCTTAATCCGGGTTTTAGGTAAATGCATTCATTGCTCGGGGCACCACACATTGGTCTATAAGAATTATCGAAACAGTGGCAGATTGCTAATGCATTTCCTGTCATTCTGGAACCAGGGTTCAAAACCTCAGTATTGCAAATCAACTCAGAAAGCCATATAACCACGCAATTTTAAGCCTCAGATTCACATTCTCAAATCCTCAGATTCAGAATTCTCTGCACTAAGATTCGCATATTTATGGGACTTTTTGTGCACATTACAGATTTTTTAATAATAATAATAATAATAATAATAATAATAATAATAATAATAATAATAATAATAATAATAATTCCCCAAGGGATCATATGTACCTTGGGGCATAAAAATTAATAATAATAATAACTGATTAAATGGTTGTCCAGATGTTAGATTGCTGTTATCATTTTGAACCTCACCTGAAAGATTCTTAATCCCCAGAAACAAACCTTGCAAGGCTATTCTAGAAACAGGTGCACAGTAAATGAGCAATCACCTGACCTTACCTTACGAGTTAAAAGCAGCACCCAGAGCTTACCTGGTTGGACTCTGCGGAGTCTTGGGTCGACCCATCATCTCCCTGTCATGACTGGCTATTACATGAGCCAAGAACTGATTACCAGCTGCATGAAACACAATACAACAGTAGCACACTATAAACAGACGATTTATGCTACGCACTTCTACAGCTCTTCTACAGCTGACACCATACCATTCAGTGATCTAATCTAATCTAATAACTTCTATAGTGCCATTGTTAAAGTGCAAAGGGCATCAGTTGATGACCACTTCAACTGAAACTGTAGCAAAATGAAGTGTGCAGTAAACCAGATTGTGCAATAAAATGGATAATGCCAAAAATGTCAATATTTATCACCACACTGCAGTTCTTGTACATTGTATTAACGAATATGGCGTGTTAGTTTACAGCATGAGGGACATAACACCACACATGCTAAGCAGAAAGGCGCATAAACTGGGAACATGTAAACAAGTTCACACTGCTTCATAAGCCCAGACAAAATCTGATAGGTCAGGAAAATAGGACAATGGCAAATGAATTTAACAACAGGAAATTGTATTGTATTGGGACATTTATAAAGTGCTTCTAGTGGGACAGCCATTCAGAAGCGCTACAGGACATGTTACTGGATGAGAGGTTACGTTACAACTGACCACAACTGAATCTCAGAATAGGTTGGCTAAGATGACGTTAGTTATTTAACCACAACTGCACAGACCTCTGTTAACGTCTTTCGGAGAAAGTCGCTTCTTTTCTTCATTAACTCGATCTGATGTTCTGTCGTACATGGTTGGCATCGGTCGCTTCTGTCTTGGAGCAGGCGTCTCAAGCACTGACATCTTCTCACGCTCCATGTCCTGGATTATAGACAAGTCACCAGATGGATGCCCATCAGTGAACCTCACCCATGACCGCCCATCGTCCAGCTTCCCATCTGTCTGTCTTTGACCATGTACCTGATAATGGCTGTCGTAGGCAGAAGGTGGGCGTCGAGCCATGGCATGCAGTTGGGCCTGTTTCAACAGAGACCAGCTCCAGTTTAATGTAGGAATCTATTTTTATATCAAATAAGGAATGTAAGCGAGAATTTATATCAGCACTAAAGAACAAATGATTAAATTATAAATTAAGGGACAAACAACGCATGACAAGAGCAATGAACATGGTATTATGCAATAATGTCGTCAGGAAACTGGATTCAAATGTAATTCTCCTTAGAACACAACCTCAATAGCACAATAAAGGATTTCATACTGGTCCCAGAGATACCATCATAAGGGGACTCCAGTGTACACATTTAATGTAACAAAACATTTACACAGCATCTTGTCTCTTGATGATTACACCCTTGAACCTAAATGATATTAGAAGTTGGTTTTGATGTACTATATTGTCTAGATACATTCATAGTAATCATAACCTCTAAATTTCAAAAGCTAAGCAATGGCATTCGCTTAATCACGACCGCTGCGTCGTTCAGAGATGTCCAGGGGAGATCCGAGCAGCAACGGCCTTAGGATATTTCGGGCCCTGTGCCAAATATACTGTATGTCCACCCCCCCCCCCCAATAACACAAGTCAAGTTTGTTTTCATTGTTAATCATTTGTTCATGTTAATTCTCTGTCACATTTTTGAGCCCCCCCCCCAAGTTGCAGGCCCTGTGCGACCGCACAGTTCGCACATCCCTAAGGCCAGCACTAATCCGAGTCCAGTTGTCAGAGAAAAAACCAGTGAGCGAAGCTGCTAAGGTGGGTTTCATTGAGGATGAGAAAGCTTGGAATGCAGGGGACTGGATGGATCAGGGTAGGAATATTCTTGATTTCTTACTAACCTGGACATCTAGCTGTTGTTTCTCCTGCCTCTCCAGATGTCTTTCCAGCTCTTCCAGGCGCTTCTGTGTTAGACTTGCCAGCTGAGCCTCCAGCGTTTCCAACTTCCTCCGATTTGCCTCCTCGAGCATTCTCTCATCATGAGACAACTCAGACATAAGCTTCTTAGAATCGAGTTCAGAAATCTTGTCCAAAATCTCTTGCTGTTGTGACTAAGCACAGTAGACATAACATACAGTAGAACAATCATTTACGATGCTTCTTCAACAATGGCTAATTAATTATGATATGCTTTTATGCTTAAAATTAAATTAACTTGTACAGTCGCCACAAATATACTTTGAAAATAGGCGCCGAGTGCTGTGCAAGTATTTTGGACCCGTTTCGATCGACCTGTTGACATTTGCATTAATTTCTGTATATTTCATTGTAGCAAAAAACTGCACTGATATAATGCTGGTGTCATGGAAATAGAAATAGAAATAACAGAAATGGCTATATTTAGATCTCTTGAAGTCGGAAGATATTTTTCACTCTTATGCCAGTCTTTACATACTTGTGAACTGTTATAACAAGAATGTAAAGACTGGCATCAAGTAAATTGATGGGGAACAATTGCTGACCTTCATGATTGTTTGTGTTGCCACGACTGCAGCCACAGCAGCTGATGCCACAAAGTCTGGAACTCCTGCAGATGAAACAGTCACCGCAGACTCTGGCACCTTTCTCGCATCTCTGGATTCAGATGCGGTTGAGATAATCCTTGCAGGAACGCATTTTCTTATCGCAGCATTTCCAGTCTGCCTGTAACAGATTCAGTAGCACAGATGTACAACTAAGAATTTTCCAGTAAACTTAATACTGGTACATCCCCCAGAAAATCTAATTTCATTGGGGTCCAATGACTCCAGAATCGGTTGCAAATCAAAATAAAAGAGTAATTATCCAACCCTTTCTCCTATCACCCCTTACCTAATTTTGCCTCATCATTACTCTATCTTGTCTTATGATTACTACTTCAACTTAACATTTTCAAACTTTCTCTGCCTGTGGACACTGCTAAAATGAAATGCAGAAGAAACTTCAGACGGCAAACATATATAAAGTTATCACTGTGCATCATCTGCTGTCCACAGCAGTAACTTTTGCAATGACAACACAACAGCCTTTTAACTATTGTATCTGCAGTTCAAAACCAAGTGCATAATCTGAAGTAATGCTATATGCTACTAAGCTGCAGTAGCATATACAGAATGATTGTCTGTACATGATGTAGCATGTACAGAATGATTGTCTGGAAGTTTAGCAGTCAAAAGATCCTTTAATGCCTGCACAATGCCCTATAGCTGATCCTTAGCAATCGAATGATCCAAGTCTTACAGATGATCCTTCCCGAACAAACGATCCAAGAGTTACACATAATCCTTCCCAAAGAAACGATCCAAGAGTTACAGATAATCCTTACTGATCAAATGATCCAAGAGTTAGATCATCCTTACCGATCGAGAAAATCCTGGCGAAGTCTTTGTTGCTTTTCATTCAGAATGAACTGTTCAATGTGAAGCTCATCGGACATTTCTTTGGAACTCAACATCGCTTCACTTGCCAACGTTCCTTGTTTCAAGAGAACTGGACGAAACTGAAAGAGTTATGTTTGAATCAAAACTTATTCCTTCTTTGCTTTGTCACATATTCAATATATTTGTCCATGCCATACTCCATTTTATATCATCTCCCATTGGCAAGGAAAGTGAGTCATGACTTTGAGAGGTCCCTAGAAGTGGTATTTAAATATTTAGACTTGTACCCATAAGGTGAATGAGGCAAGATATGATCAAGATAGAAAGATGTACAATTATGGTAGCACAGTTGTTTACACACCTCTAAAACAATTCCCCAGAAGTGTGGTCCAAACTGCATCTTCCCTCATCTACCAATAAACAAGGATGGATGGGAGAGTGTGGTATGGTATTTCACTAACAGCTGTCCATTCAAAAAATAACACAGCTCAACGTTGTTTAACTTCACTGCACCAGCCAGCAGCATGTTAACAGTCAAAGGCATCAGGTGTGACTTCTCTTCCGTCGTCATATGCCATCTTTTACTCTAATTCAAAACGAGTATTATTCACAGCATTTACATAGTGCCTTTTATAAATGTCAAGAAGGTGCTGAATTATATTATGCCTTTATTTATCTAGCGCTTGTACCTAATGAAGAAACATCAATTAATGGGATTGAAGAACTGTTTTAAAGACTTGCTCATGGTTGCAACACAATAACTACACTAGACGTCACCAGGCGAATATTCAACCACGCCACACATATACTGACCCTTAAATCTTGGAGGATGAGTTAACAAAACATTACATATTATTACAAACAAAGCATTTATAATAAGAAACTAGTCTCTGTGCAGTTATGAAAAGGTGCTACATAAAAAACTAGAAACAGAGAGAACAGATGCTACAAAACACCTTCAGAAAGCGGTCCTTCAGGGCTACAAAGGGCTTGGAAGGGTTTCGTTCACTGTCAGATGTTCCACCAGAGGATTCGGCTGATGACGAGCTGACGGCTGATGCAGTTGATCGAATGTTAACGATCGTTTGTGGTACGGTTACGATCGATGGCTGAGTTGAACATTCACTCTCGCCTACAACCAACCAAAACACCTCAACAGTTACAATTACAACAGTTACAATATTCAGCGTTTTTATGAGGTACTTAAAAGACGTGATATGAAGTGTCTTAATACATACAATCAACTTTCGGCTTAGTTTCCCTCTAAGCCAAAAATGCCAGGCAAGGGTTTCTAAACTCAGGGTCCGTAGCAGGTTGTCTTAAAAATACAGGACATTTTACAGGACACAAAAAATAAAATTACAGGACATTTTACAGGACATTTACAATAAAAAAAACCAGCACAAATTTATTTTTACTTCTACTGCATAGTTGGAGTCAGTCAACAGCGTTTCCTCATCGTCATACTGCCAGGATTTAATTCTGCTTTGTCAACTATTTTTTCTTTGAGCTATGACAACAGGAATGAATCGGCAACAAACTAGTTAGCAGACAAATTTTGTGTGTATTTCATGAAGTTATGTGCTAAATTAATTGTTACTCTGCAGTCTGCATAGCAACATTCGATAACATTTAACATAACATAAATAACACAACAAGTGGTTAAGAAGACGTGTAGTCTGTGTTAGAACCACTGCAAATTAACCTGGAATGCTTAAAAGCAAAAATTTTCCTAGCTTCTTCTTAAAAGTTGTGAACGTGTCCACTGAGATAGTACTATCATCCAAACGATTCAACAGGTCTACAACTCTTGCACTGAAGAATTTCTTTCCTAATATTCCTTTTGGCTTCTTAAATAATTTATACCTGTGTCCCCAAGTTGCCTTGTTTGGTGCTAATTTAAAGAACCTCTCCCACTGTAGTGCCTCCTTTCCAGTAATAATCTTATAAGCTTTGATTAGATCTCCTCTGCTCCTCCTTCTCTCCAATGTTGTTAGTCCACATCTTTTCAACCTTTCTTCATGACTCAAATCCTTGTAGCCCCAAATCATTTTTGTAGCTCTTCTTTGCACTTTCTCCAGTTTTTTCATGTCCTGTTTCAGGTATGGATTCCATACCTGGATGCAGTATTCCAATTGTGGCCTAACCAGCAATTTGTACAACCTCAGTAATGTATCCTTGTCCCTGGTGACTATTGACCTTCTTATCATACCTAAAGTTGAAACCTTTTTCGATGCTGCAGCTTCAACATATTGCCTTGAAGGTTTTGCACCCTTGTGCATAATCACTACCAAGTCCCTTTCTTCGTCACTCACTTTCAATACCTTACCCCATTCCATATGAAAACTCGTTGTTTCTCTTCCCCATGTGCATCACTGAGCACTTTTCCAAATTGAAGAGCATTTGCCAGTCCTGTGACCATCTGAACATTCTTCTTAGATCTTCCTGCAGTATCTCTGCTTCATCATCCACTGCTCTACATAGTTTTATATCATCTGCAAACTTATAATTTTTTTTATAAAATCCCATTGTCTATAATCATTAATAAAAAGTACGAACAGCAGTGCCCCATGCACTGATCCTTGTGGCACTCCTCTTAGCACTGTAACAGTTGTCCAGCTACTGTGTTTGCCTAATATGCCCACATTTTGTCTTCTACCTGATAACAAGCTTTGAATCCATGTTCGTTCTTGCCATCCTTTACATTCCTAGATAACTACTGCTCAAAGCTTTTTATTGCTTTTTTGTTTGCATTATACTTGTTTCAGAGATTCTCAAGTCTGACAACACTCTCATGATCCAAATCCGGTTCATTCTTTATTTCTTTCTTTAACTTCTGAAAATTCTTTCATGCTTTGTTCTTTGCCCTTCTTTTTATTTGAACCTCACGTGTTACCCATGTTATTGGTTCTTTTGTACTGCGATAGATTTTCTTCAATAATTTCCCTCAAAATTCCCTAAACTTCTTCCAAACATCATTCACTCCCATGCACTTTATTTCACTTACCATATCCTTTTCCTGCAACCTTTTCCTCACTAAATCATAATCTGCTTAAGAAGTTGGGTCTTTTCACGTAGGCTTTGACTCCTTGGTCTGCTCCACGACTAATTCCCATCTGATAACCTGATGATTACTAGTGCCAAAATACTCTCCCACACTTACATTCTCTACCATATTTTCATCCGATGTTATCACTCAAGTCCAAATTGGTTTCTCCTCTTGTTGGCTCCATAACATACAGCTGCATATAGCTGGCATCAATAAAATCCAATAATATCCTATCTTTCTCTTTCCCCTTCCAAGTTTTCCCAATCAATATGGTAGCTAAGTTCCCCATAATCAAGCATGTTTCCTTCTTAGCCATTTCCAGTAGTTTGCACATCCCTTGATCAGCACCTGATATTATTCTTAACTTATACTACTCTGTAGTAACTTATACTACTGTGTATTATATAAGTTAAAAGCCCAAAATATAATAATAATAACAAATTATAAATACAAGGCATTCGCGACAAAAAAGAGTGTGATATCTGACTTTTTCAAAAACACAGGAAATACAGGACACTTTTGCAAAAATACAGGATTTTACAGGACAAGCAAAAAAATACAGGACATTACAGGAAATACAGGACTGCTACGACCCCTGTAAACTTTCTGCAGGAAAAGACTGTTTTGGATGAATTTATATCGATTCACCATTTTTGTTGAGTGCAGAGCCACAGCTGCTGTGTGGCTGAGCATTTGTGCAGCTTAGAGGGAACACCGATTACAGCAGGTATGGCGAGTGCTTCTGAATGGTAATAATGAAGCAATTCCCCCTTGCTTTTTTGTGTTTGTTTCATCGTTGCCGTTGGATGGGCGTGGCACCCACGCTACCTAGTGGACTTAAAGAAGCATAACTCAGAGGTCCTGGGCTGGTAATAGTCGTCCTGGTAGATGCCCAAACCTGGTTACCATTATAATAAAAATGGCAGATAAAGTACCAGTGAAAAAGATGATAAGAATGATGACATGTTTAATGGCAACTGGATGAAGCGAAGAACTTCAGATGGAAATAAAAAGAATTCGAAGATCATGAACAGAATAGTAAACAACGAATGAAGAGAAAAAGAATACAGATTTTAAATCAAGAGCTCACACACAATCACATCCCTTATTTGTCATAGTCCTCATGTCTTAAATTACTTACGACTTGAGAGATCTGACTCCTCTCGGCCATGAATGACAATGGCCGATTCTCGAGATGCAGTACTATTTGAATCCTCCATGTCAGCAACAGCGTCCGCGACACCCATAGCCTCAGTTGCCCGGATGGTGTGTATGCCCTGAGTCATATATCCACTGTCCCTTAACGGAAGTACGGCTCTAATATCTTTTCCAGAAGAGCTCAGGTCAAATTTTCCATCCGAGTCCTGTGCTCTTGGTGAGCCACTGTTGGTAGGTTGGTGTCGATAACTTTCATCGAGGGCCATCCACCGACGACGTTCTTCTTCTGCGGACTCAAAAGAAAAGGTCGAACTACTTCCATTCATCCACGGATCAACCCTATGAGCAACATCCACATCTTCTCCACCAAGCCTCCTCATTTGGTTTCCCATCAACAATTGTGACTTGACTGACTTCTCTGGAACCACTTTCACTCCACTTGGCTTTACAAGGTGGATGCTACACCCACTGCTGCCACCTGGTGACGCTCCTTTCCGCCCAAGCACTTCCGACTTTGGCACCTCTCGCAGATTCTTTGCTGACAATCTAACTGGCTTCGACCTTGTGCCGACTGCATTCGCTTGGTCCTTAGAACTGATCTGAACAGACTGCCTGTTTGTATTAACCAATGGCTCCTGGCACACATCAACATTGCTAGTAGAGTTTATCAATACAGAGCCTGCACTGGTGGAATGAGAGTCAACTGAGCCCAGCACACTGCCAGACGCATCACTGTCATAGTCTCTGAAAGCGTTGTATAGACCAAGAACGGGCGTCGTCTGCACTCGTGGGGGAACTTGAAATGGGGCGGCTGGATGTCTGTCCAAGGCTCTGACAGCAGACTCTGTGATGCTCAGTAAGTCACTCATGTTAGATCCCTCTGGCGCAGATGGTAAATCTCTCTGCTTTGAGTAAAGACGTTCCGAAGCAACAACAGTACTCATCCTTGACTTTTGACAATACTGACGACAAATCTGTTCTCTGTTACAAGAAGGTGAATAGAAACATCACCGATACGAAACAAACCTACAATAAACAAAACATTTAATTTGTACTGCTCAAACTGTGGTCTGCAGCCTTGTACCGGTTCATGAGTGGTTGGTCACTGGGTTGAGGAATCATAACCAGAATCACAATTTTGATCACACTCAAATAAAATACTGATTTGTAAACAGTGTAAACAAATAAAAAGTGACAACTGGACATTGTTCATACATAATAAAGTCTTAAATACACGACAGTAACAAAAGTACAGGTAATTCATTTACAGCACTTATATAGCGCCCTTCCAGAGATACCTAATCAGATGCACTCCCAGCACAACTCTAGTCATAAAGAAAAGTTTTCAAGTGCTTGTGAAGGCGTGTGCAGAGACCTGTAGATAAGATCGCATCCCCACTTACGTGAACACTGCCCAAAAACCTGAGAACGATCGCGTCACTAACAAAGCTAGTTAGTGACGCGACGGTCATAAGTACAATTACAATTTGGTGATAAATCGACTTTTTCGTTAAATTTTAGACATCCTACATCACCACAATAAGTAAACTTGTGAGTACTTGTCTTACGTACACAAAAAGACCCGCCATTTTTAAACTGTTGCTAGGCGATCACAGCAGAATCCTTAGCTAAAATCAGAGCTAGAAATTTTACCGATGTGGCGATTTCTAAAAGCACAATAAGAAATTTTTACTTCAACTTAACAAACAAATATCTCTGGGTTAGTAGCTATTTGTTGAATAAATTTTAACATCAAGTATAGTGTCATCTAGCGAGTGAGTGTGCTCTATAATCATTGAGATATATAATGAATTATTTAACTCTAGCATGAAGAGCACCTTATTTAGCGCTATACCTTAAACTAGAGCTGGACTATTTAACCATCCCATCGGGTCCACTTTGCCAGTGTTGATCCTAAATATCAGGTTATAAGCAAGCCAATAGGTAACATATTGAATATTACTTTGTGATGATAAATTTAAATAAAATAATAATGGCAGCATTTAAATAATTTTAAGTTTGTTGGGTAAAGCCCAGGACTGCGTAAAAGAAGTCTCGTAGGGATATTATATGAAATATATTGTTGGTTTAAGGTTTACATCCTGACCATACATTAGCTAGGCCCTATATTATAGCAGACATGTGCACCGACCTCGCATCTACACTTGCATAGGCCTATTGTATCAAATTTGTTACTGTTGCTATTGTGACATTAAGAGATGACCTTTTAATGGCTTCGTAAGCAGTTAAACGGGCAGAGGTGCTGAAGGATCTCATATTCGAGAGATCCATTATAAAATGAGCAGAGTCGATCGAGGCTTCGCATTCACTCAGTGGCGGCTCTAGAGTGTTTGGACTGGGAGGGGGCTAAAGTTGCTTTAGGCTCTCGATCCCTCCTCCATAAATGTACAAAATTTAATGTTCATACTGCTGACGCCGGTAGGCCTAAGCTGTAGGCAATGTATGTCAGTAACATAATAAATTATATGCCTATGCCCCAAAGATTTCGGAACGGAACAGTTGAAATCTCCACTGCAAAGTTAACGTTTGAAGGGCTTTTAGGGATAGGCCTATACAAAAATGCATTAAGTTTAAGATTTTATTGAAAAAGCGTTATAATTGCCTATAGACTATTATATCTCGCATTAAAGGAGGCATAGGCGTAATTTGTGGGGGGTACGAGGGGTACCCGTACCCCCCACTTTTTGGACTGGGGGTACTGTACCCCCCACTTTTTAAACAATGTCTATCAATATTTTTGTTATTGTGCCTTCCCAGAGAATGCAGTCCCCGCCAATGTGCGAAAGTACTTAGATGCACATGTAAACCGA
>OY744611.1:17310540-17328040 GCA_963556255.1 Allolobophora icterica | reverse complement strand
AAAGTGAGGGATACGGGTACCCCTCGTACCCCCACAAATTACGCCTATGGGGAAATCTGAAAAATATATGCACATACACACGAGATTTTCATGTCAAAAACCAAATTCGTATAGGTACTATCTAAAACGTGAAAAGCAAACATGCCTGAGAGGAAGTCCTAAAAGTATACTGGAATATGAATTTTTCTGGTCCGTCTTACTTCCTCAAAACCAGTTGTTTCGCAGCGCAGAATAAAGACTCAGCTATCTGTTATTGGGGATGGGGTGGGGTCTAAATGCGTATGGCACATTCGAGCATTATCGATTCCATCTGCTTGAAGATTTCTGTCGAATTCGTCGTTGAGCTTGTCCGCGTTTGAAATGAAAATTGACAAACTAATCGACTCAGAGGAGGAATTCCTTGATTCAAAGAAAAAATAATCGTCTAAGGTTAAGTCAATTTCTTTCTTGCTGCATTGCAATAATTTGCATTGTACTGTTGATAGCTGAGGCTCAGTTTCTAAAACCGAACAATTACTCCGATCGGCACTTCTACACATAGAAATGTTGGCCATCTGTGATCTGGCGTCACACAGGCCAGCGCAACCAGATTGGGCCACGGAGGCCTCGGCGGAACAGTATGACATTGTGTAACGATCGTCTTCCGTTATCCCTGAGTCGTAGGAGATTTCCTTATACACATTTCGTCCATAATCTTGTTGACACATTTTATTCCTGCAACTTCTGCATTGTTTTAGACAGCAGTTTGTGCTACCTGCAGCCCGTTCTAACTCTTTAAATACTTCGTAGCATTTTCTAAAATCATCTGCATTGGAATCCGAAATGCTTGAAATTGTCTGGTTAGTTTCCCAAAGTTCTTGGATAAATTCCATCAGCTTGTAAGTTTTCTTGACCTTTAAATCAAGTAGGCCGCCTTCTTCGCGTCTATCGTGACAACATGGCAGTATTATCTGACGAAATTTCATCTGAGTAACTTCTGTCTGAAAATCTCTTTTGATGATTTTAATTGCACTATAAAAAATCTCGTCGATTGGCGTTGTTTCAGAATCCTGCCCAATATCGCTTCTTTCGGCACTTGCTCTATATCGACGAGCTGCGTCTGCAGAACAGATTATCAACACAGAGTCCGCCAGAGCAATTCTTCTCTTTAGGACTCGCACACTGTTGCAGCTATCACTGGAAATTACTTCACATTTGTTGCACAGTTCTAAGAAAGCAGACAGACGATCGATGACATGGACGAAGTAGAGCTTCACCTCATTGCCGTAAATAAGAAATGCATATTTCTTTATCGCATTCAGACCTAGAAAAAACGAAACAGAAGCTGAATTGTAGCGTATTACTTTGTTCTCAAAACCACAGTTACAAAACCAAGTTTCGTGATTGCCTTGCGTTGGGACTTTGCTACTGTAGTAGTAGGTGCAGTAGCTTACTGACCTTGCAATTGTAATGCACGAGAGAGTTGCGTGAGATCAAGAGGTAGAAAATAAGAAAAAGCAAGAGATATAAAGGAAATAAGAAACGATATAAAAACTGTTTCTGAAAAACCGTGTAGTGAATTAGGTTCCCCTCTCCTCCCGGTCCCCCTCGGTCCCCATAGTCCCCCGGTCCCCTCTCCTACCTTCGGTCCTGCTTGCTCCCTCGGTCCCCTGTCCTCTTCGGTCTATTCTCCTGCCTCCGGTCCTCCTTGCTCCCCCGGTCCCCTGTCCCTTTCGGCCCCTCACCTCCGGTTAATATCGGTCCCCCAGTCCCTTCTTCTCCCTCCGGTCAATCTCGATCCCCCGTGATCTCCCGGTCTCCTCACTACCCTCCGATCAATCTTGGTCTCCTCCGTCCCCTCCTCCCTCCGGTCAATCTTGGCCCCTCGGTCTCTCCGGTCCTCTCTCCGGTTCCCCTCGGTCCCCCTCCTCTGTCCGGTCCCCTCGGCCCCCTTCGTTTTCCCAGTCACCCAGGTGCCCTCTCCGTCCTCCAGTCTCCCGTTTTCCGTCCCCGGTTTTCTCGGACCCCCGGTGCCTCTCCTCCTTCCGGTTAATCTTTGTCCCTCGGCCCCCCGGTGCCCTCTTCTCGCTCAGGTCAATCTTGGTCCACCTCGGTCCCTTCGGTCCCCTCTCCTCTCAAAGTGACTGAGTAAGAAAGTAGACAACACAGAGAAGATATATTTAGCGTGATGTATCCAGCAGACTTGTTGTCCTAGAGACCAAGGTCTTGGTCTCGAGTGCACTCGAGTTCGTTTTAAAAAGTCTTGGTCTTGGTCTTGAGACCAAAAGTCTTGGTCTTGGTCTTGAGGTTCAAGGTCATGGTCTAGGTCTTGGTCTTGAGGTTCAAAGTCTTGGTCTTGGTCTTGTCTCCAGGTTCAAAGTCTTGGTCTTGAGGTTTAAGGTCTTGACAACAAGACTGGTATCCAGAGGCTCGCTAGCCAAGTAGATTGCCAGCTGATCGACAGAATGGGATAGAAACACGAAGTTATTCAGAGGAAGAGTGCTGATGATAGCCCCGCGGACTGGATGTTGGAGGATCAGGCCCGGCTCAAGACATTTGGCGGCCTTAGGCAAACCGTCCAAAGAATGGTCACAAAAAAATTTTCGATTTCGACATGGTAATTTTATCCATCTTTTTTGGAATTTCATATTACAAAAAAAGTCTATGATCTTTTTTTAAGAATTCGTCTCACACAAATGTCATGACCTTTAGGAATTCATGGTTACACCTGCGATTTTTTTACACCAACACTATAATACTCAACTTTTTTTATTTATGAATTTCCAGAAATTATTTTTTTATGTTTATTTTTGAAAAATGGAAAATTGGCGGCCCCTAAATATCGGGAGCTCTAGGCGGCTGCCTAGTTTGCCTAACGGACGAACCGGGCCTGCGGAGGATACAGGAGCTGGGAGGAATTTGAAGGAAGGAAGCTTCCTCCCATAGCCTGGGAGGAAGCCAGAGGAACGAAGGATATAATGGAACAAGTCCACATGGATTAGTTAGATGAGGAAGGAGTGTCAGTCGGACCGTAGACTGGAAAGGAATCGGACGCAGAAAGACGTTAGAAGGAGTCGGCGGACGAAGGACGAGAAGGAATGAGGGACTATTTGACCGATGAATCGAAGCAAAGAAACTTATTATTATTATTATTAATTTTTTTGCCCGAGGTATTTAAGATCCCTCAGGCTCTAAGATACTGTCTACTAATAGATTAGTTAAGCTTGGAGCTCATGGTCCTCATCCCCGGTGTGTGGTGTGAATGTGCCTCTGAAAGTGAAAGCTACGGCGTTAAAGCGCTGAGTGCAGACTGATATTCGTTGGAAAAGGTATGCTGTCTCCCTTGGGTCGCCGGAAATAGCAGTCCAGCGGCGTCCCAGTTCAGTTAGAAACTCGCGTCCTGCGCGGTTTATGGGACCCAGTGTTTCAATCGCGACCGGTACGAACTCGTGTGTTGTTGGGAGAGACTCGTATTTTAAACGCTTTCTGTCTGCAGCGTGTTCGGCCGCCCCTCCGGGCATCGAAGATGTCAGGTGCGTGTAGGAGGCCGCGCAAGTGTGTATAGTGGTAGCATCCCAGGCGATGTATTTTCCTCTAGCCCAGGGGATCAGTGTTGCCCCGTCTGGTCTTTTGCCATCAGTCCTGATGAGGCCAGGTGGCTCCTTAGAGCTGGGGATATCCGCCCCAATGAGGGCTCTCCACACCAGGTCGTTGATCGCAAAGTGGCGTGCCGCCCTGCAGAGGACCGCCTGCAGACCAGCCCGGTCTGGGTTATTATTATTATTATTATTATTATTATTATTATTATTATTATTATTATTATTATTATTATTATTATTATTATTATTATTATTATTACTATTATTATTATTATTATTATTATTATTATTATTATTATTATTATTATTATTATTATTATTATTATTATTATTTTACCCGAGGTATCAGTGATCCCTCAGGGATCACTGATACCTCAGGGATCACTGATACATATAGGGTTTCTGCGCCACATATAGGGTTTCTGCGCTTGTTAGGCGCTGCTTGGAGGGACTAGCGCCCCTATACTTACAGGGTTTCTGTCGCCCTACATCTGTTGTCCAGCGGCGATCTAACCTTCGATCAGCTGATCAAGCTGTACTCATGGTCCCTCGCTCGCGTACCGCAATCATGCAGCGCCGCTCCTTCTCTGTTGCTGGTCCTATGATCTGGAATGGGCTTCCAATAGCGCTCCGTCTGATCCCTATAGATCACTCTACTACTTTTTATACTAATTTGAAGACTGTTCTCTTTAGCCGTGGCTGAACTGGGAGCGCTCCTGAGTAGACAGCCTTGAAGGGGCGCTATATAAATGTTCCGTAAATGAATGAAATGAAATTTGGAAAAAATTATTTAGGAGCAGGTTAATTGTCTGGAGGGTCAGGCCTCGTCTTCATGGTTTGAAGGAAAGGTACCTTTAAAAGAGACAAGGTTGTAGCGTTGAATGCTTATGGACAAACGCTGGAACAGAAAGGTTGCTTCTCGTCTGTCGCCACTGAAGGATGCGATGCGATTGGCTAGTTCCCTGATGAAATCTGAGGCCGAAGGGTTAAACGGGCCCAGGGTTTCGACTGCCACCGGTTGGAACATATACGAGGCGGGAAGGCCACGATATTTCTCAATTTTTCGGTTGGCCGCCTGCACTGATGCTGGACCAACCGAACCGGCTGAGTGGGCGATGTAAGATGCCGTACTTATATGGACAATCGTGACATCCCACGCCAAGTATTTCCCTCCTGACCAGGGCATTAGAGTGGCTCCGTCGGGTCTTTTTCCATCCGATCTGAAGCGGCCTGCCGGTTCCTTGATACCCCTGGGAATATCTGCTTTGAGCAGGGCGCTCCAAATGATGGCATTGATGGCGTGATGACGTAAAGAGCGTCCAAGGGCCCTCCTGCACACGAAGCCGTGGTGGCCCTCAGGGCCAACCAAGCCGCCGCAGTAGCATCTGTGGGGACTGCACAAGTCTAGACCCAAACGGAGGCCCACCGCTACCCGGACCGACTCATTATCCAGGACGAGACCACATGCGGCAATCGGGAGCGCGGTCAGCCAGTCGGCTGAATGAGGGCTGCTGGCAGCATCCAGCTTGGCAGCATCCAGCCTGGCCTGGTCAACCAGACTAGTGGCGCATTGGCGGATGTCCGCCATATTCCTCTCGATTAAGCGCTGGTCCCAAACGCTCTGTCTGACAGGCAGGGGACACGTGATTGCCGGCAAGGTGTCCCGACGCGCCTTCAACAAGTCCGCCATATACTGATCTGGCATAACTGCGACTGCCGCGAGAATAGCGGTCTGAAGCTCGAGAGTCGACGCGGCTGATGCTAAATAAGCTAAAGAGCCAGCGAAACGACTCTACGAATACCAAGTCCCCCATCTCTGCTTGGAAGCGCGGCCCGCAGCCATTGGATGTCATTGAGAGAACAGTTGACAATTGTCTCAAGGCCCGACCTCATCAGTCCGTCCAATATCCCTAGGGCCGGATGGTCGAAACAAGGAGAACATCGGAGGAGATAGCTCAGCCTCGAAGCACCAAATGATGAACGGAGCAAGATCAAGGCATTCTGTGATGGCAACAAGCGGAGTCTTTCCAAGGCACGTCGGAACATATCGCAGTGGTTCGTCATAGTTTCATCAAGCGCCCCCAGTAAACTCAACAAATCAATTTCGACCCTTATTATTATTAATATTATTATTATTATTATTATTATTATTATTATTATTATTATTATTATTATTATTATTATTATTATTATTATTATTATTATTATTATTATTATTATTATTATTATTATTATTATTATTATTATTATTATTATTACTACTACTACTACTACTATTACTACTACTACAACTACTACTACTACTACTACTACTACTACTACTACTACTACTACTACTACTACTACTACTACTACTACTACTACTACTGATACTACTACTACTACTACTACTACTACTACTACTACTACTACTACTACTACTACTACTACTACTACTACTACTACTACTACTACTACTACTACTACTACTACTACTACTACTACTACTACTACTACTACTACTACTACTACTACTATCAGGGCATATTTTAACTGTATAACTAGTGGGACAAATGTCCCAGTAGTCTTAGGATTTGTCCCAGTAGTCTTAGGATTTGTCCCAGGCAATGTATGTACAAAGTACAACTAGTGGGACAAATGTTGGAAGAATTGAAAGATTTGTCCCAGTAGTATAATGAGAAAGGTATGACATTATTGTTGAATGACCCCTTGTTATTGGTTGGGAGACCCGAGAAAAGGTGTAAAAGAAGGTGATGACTAAAAAAAAAAAAAAAAAAGTCATCAACTTTTTTGGGAGATGAATTTTGAAATTTTGTTTAGAAAAAGTCTAAAAGTTTAAATTTTTTGAAGATTAATTCCTTAAAAAAAGTTCTTCGACCAGATCATGGCCGACTTTCTCCGACCCATGGCTGATTTTGTCCCAGTAGTCAAAATTCCTTAAAATATGCACTGACTACTATTATTATTATTATTATCATTATTGTTGTTGTTGTTGTTGTTGTTGTTATTGTTATTGTTATTATTATTTTATCATCAACGTCATCCTTAACATTATGATTCTGCAAAGTCATTATTTTATTCCCTGTAATAAGGTTATGTTTTATAGTGCAAACCCTTGTAACTCGCCGTTTATAAGCGTGTACACCAAGGTACAGTTTTGTAATTGGTATATTAAAGAATATACTTACTAACTTACTAAGTACTAAATAAACCCTTCAATGTGTTATTAACATCCACGTGCACACATGTTATCAATCAATGCAGAGCCACAAGCATTACTATACTTCACTGGAAGAGCTACCATAAGAGGGATGGGATGATGGATCACTGATCACTTCAGACAGCGCAAAATAATGCATCGACATTCATTCATTCATTGCGAGGATTTATATAGCGCCCTTCAGGGTATACCTACTAAGAAGTGCTCCGGATGGTCGCAATGCACAATGCAGAAAGTCCAACTTAGGCCTATCGATGGTCCCTTCAACTTCAATCGTAGTTGAGAGTTGTAATTGTAAGTGCATTAACGTCTCTCTACGGCGCTCTATAGGGTATTACATTTCATAAGATTATATCATATTGTCTATTATATCAGGTCAGGTCGTTTTTGTATGAGCAGCAGTCTACTGTAAAGGTACCAAATATAAAGTAACATCATTCCGCGTTTGAAAGTTCTACATACTGTTTAACAGTACTCAGTTTCTTATATATAACAATTCCCATCGCTAACCTTTTTTATAGCAGTGGCTTCTTGTTCGATAAGTCCGCACAGACAGAACAAGGACCAAAAGGACCACGAGCAGTGCAAGTAGGCCTATAATTGCTCCAACCGGAAGTGTTCCATCAGGCAGTGTTTCTTGAGGAAGTTTTCGAGCAGGAAGTGCTTCGTCACGAAGTGTTCCATCAGGATTAAATACGGTTGTCACGTTTCTACGATCCCTGAATCCATTTAGCGTAGTAGTCTCTTCCGTTATTACAGCAATGGGGCCGATATCGAGTGGAGTAACCAAACATATGCCACAATTGTCAGGCAGTATCTTCAGCAAGAAAACATAAATTAGCAGATTTATTAACACCGATCAGTTATTTGAGACGGTTATTGCTATTATTGTGATTGTTACTGCAACAGGTATTGTTATGGTTATCGTTATTGTTTGTTTTTGTTATATCGGTATTGTTGTTGTTGTTATTATTATTTGTAAATGTAAGTGTAAGTGCCTCCAAGAAAACTCATCAGAGGTGCTCCCGACCCCATTCTCTAAGCATCACCAATATTATAAAGGTGAAGCATCAAGTTCTCAGCATTACTCTATAACTTTAGTTCAATATACATGAAAGTGTGAGCAGCGGTCTACTGTAAAGGTACCAAATATAAAGTAAAGTTCAGCTTAACTGAACATTAGTCGAGGAGGCAATGATTGCAATTATTATTACTAGTTGAAATTTACACAAAAAGAACGGCGTGATTACTTACACAAACTGTAAATTCTTTGTGAACGTCTAGACCAGTAGGATTTAAAACTATTTGACCTTGTACCTAACATAAAAATAGAACACATATTTGTTATTCGCAAGATATTCCTTTTGCTTTGGGGTCATTATTTGTTGATACTAATTGGAATCTAAACAACAAAACAGTCATAATAATGGAGAGGCACGGCTGGCTCAAGGCAATACAGGCGTTTGATCTAAACAGAGGTTAAAATTTGATCTATTATGACAAGCACAGAAATCAAGAATTACTTCGCGCACGTTGTCCATGCTTGTCGTTGTTGCTTTTGACGCTCTCATTTAAACTGTTTCTTAGTTATCAAACAATATAATATTACGTCGCGTAACTTGAGTCCTCTGACGCCGCCCAGTGAGGGAGGAATGGAGGGAGGAGTGAGGGTAGGGCGGTAGGCCCTCCCTCCCTCACTCACTCATTCTTCCTCACTCACTCACTCATTCTCCGTCACTCACTCACTCACTCACTCAGGCCTGCCCAGTCGATAGGTCAGCTGGACCCGTAAGGAGGGCGAAGCCCGGCCGAGTAAGGCGGGCTTCTTCGCTCGCCGTACAGCTGACCTATATATATATATATATATATATATATATATATATATATATATATATATATATATATATATATATATATATATATATATATATATATATATATATATATATATATATATATATATATATATATATATATAGGCCTACACACATATATACATATATATACATATATATACACAGTTTTTACACACAGCGCGTCACGTTGCAGAGGCTCATAAGAGGCAAAATCTTCTTAGCTCCCGGCTGCCAGCAGTAGCATTGCCCACGTTGTCAAAATACAGGTGCATGACTGTGTGTGTGTGTGTGTGTGTGTGTGTGTGTGTGTGTGTGTGTGTGTGTGTGTGTGTGTGTGTGTGTGTGTGTGTGTGTGTGTGTGTGTGGGAGAGACAGACAGACAGACAGACAGATAGGTCGATAGGTCAGCTGAACCCGAAAGACGGGCGAAGCCCGGTCGGGTATGGCGCGGGCGAAGCACATTAAAGTTTCTAAACTAAATTTACATACCGTGATTTTTCACGGGTTACAGCTAATCCTAAGTAATTGTATTCTCGAGCTTCCTCTGTGACCTAGTCCACATTTCGGAGATACCTTTTGTTCATAGCCAGGGATTTTATGCCTTTTTACGGAACAGTAACCTCAGAGATAATACTCCGAATATTGAACAGATGATGAGAATTGCTGATATGCGTCTGCTCTCGGCGGTGTCATGGAATCCGTACCACGTACTGCGTGATTTGTTCCCACTCAAAATCATACGACAGTATATACTATAGCCTCCGTCCGCGCCCACATGACTTTGCCTTGCCTCCCAAGGACGATACTGATTTTATTTCTAGAGTTCTCTACGACGCCCTAAAGTAGAATCCAGTTTCTCCATAATTCATTTTTATTTACGGTCAAGCGACTCTTGATTCTATTATTCTAAACTTGTATTTTGTACCATGTTGCGGTGTGACAACGTATGGAGTTAATAAACGAATAATAATAATAGGCCTAATAATAATAATAATAATAATAATAATAATAATAATAATAATAATAATAATAATAATAATAATAATAATAATAATAATAATAATAATAATAATAATAATAATAATAATAATAATAATAATAATAATAATAATAATAATAATAATAATAATAATAATAATAGTTGGTCGCATGCCGTCGAATTTTAACCTCTGTTTAGTCTATTGGACCGGTCTGCTCATTCGATTGTTGTCCTCTTCAGTGGACAACAATCGATCTTCAGATATATAGGGATTAGATCTCCAAGCGCCGGCAGTTAACCAGAAATTTGTGAATCGTATAAAAAAGAAAACCAGTCGCGGTGCCGACATTCATACACAGAAAGGTTCCAAGAAATCGTCGACGTGCAGAACAGATCTAGTGACTCGATAGATACAAGATGCTCTAAGTCTAAGAATGAAAACAATAAGAAGTCATGCATGAATCGGCCTTTGTCTTCGCGGTCCTGAAACCAGATGACCGGTCGAGCCTTCTTCGACAGATGGCGCTGGGGTTCTCTTGTGCTGGTAAGTTGCCCACCGTTGAAGTCATAGTCTGATTTCCCCCAACCAATTCTTTATTCCTTTACTTCCGAAACTTTTGGTGAATTTCACTAACTTGCTTTCTCACCTTCTGGCACTCTATGCCTGCCTGGGGCAATTCGAATTAGAATGCGAAGAAAAAAATGCGAAGAAAAAAGAAAAAGAATGATGAACGAAGAATGCGAATGCGAAGAAGAAAAAGACTTTACCGGACAAAGACTTCCAAGTGTAGACAAATTGTTGATAAGCTTATTTCTACATGATCGGTTACTCTTTATTGATAACCACACACTGTAACCTGAGAAGTTGAAGTTGATCGGTGCAGGCATAAAATAGACTGCGATTGAACCGTTACTAAGCACCGAAGTATCCATATATGCTCTCCAATATTTTCGTTGAACTGTAAACAAATTTCTGCGATGAAGGAAAACGCGTTTTTCTAGTTTAAAAAAGGTAATTTTGAAAGCACATCTACAACATGAGCAACGCCATCCAGCCTTTCATGAAGACTTTTCGCGATAGTTTCTAGTGTAGGCCTAAGCTTAGGCCTATAGTGTAACGCAGCGGTGAGCAAACCTTTTCCACTAAGGTCGCATTAAACTGCCTTCAAACTAGAAAAGACATTCGTAATAAAATGTAATTACTATAACAATGTACTTACAAAATGCAGCATAATTACATACATTGTGTGTGTGTGTAACTGGTGCTAGTAAAAAAAAGTTGCAATATGTAATACAGAATGCAAGTTCTTTAAAACTGAAAACTGTATTTCGATTTGTTGAAGTTCATGCATGCAATTTAATTGCGCAGATATAAATTGACGCGAGGTGGAGGAGAAGGAACAGAAAGAATAGAACGAGGAAGAGGAGAAGGAGGAGGAGGAGGAGGAGGAGGAGTTAGAGGAGATGGAACAGGAGATGGAGCAGGAGGAGGACGAAAAAGAGGAGGAGGAAGACGAGGAGGAAGAGGAAAAGGAGGAAGAAGTGGACAATCATGCTAATGATACTAACCATAAGGAGTAGGAGTAGAGCAGTTGACTGAAACAGTTTGAGTAACAATATTTTGGAGATTAGTTGGCAGGCTGTATATTGTGGCGCTGTAGTTAACACCAGGCATCGCAACAAAACATTCGTATTTAAATATCGCCTGGATAAAGACCACATTTCACACAATAAATTAAACTCCACGTCACAGCACGTAATATCGGAAATTTGTAAATTAATTTAATTAGATGGAAGCAGTGTGAAAATAAAATATTCGTTTTAAAATTATTGTAAACAAAACTTCACCTTTAAGAATAAGGATTAGGCCTAAAGCTCAAGCTGCGAATTACACAGGAGAAAGAGTAAATATAATTTATTTCTTAACTATATTTAAATACTTATGTATTAAATAAGTTTATTTATTACCACTCCAGGAAGATACCCTAAACAATGTTAAATTTAATTAGAATCAGAACATTCTTCAGTCAGTAAACCTGCGTATCAACGTCCTGTCAAACTTTAAACCCATCTCCAATCTCGATAATATTTAAAAAACTCTAAACGTCTCTTCCATACGTGGATTAAGGAACATGTTGCTTCATCACGTAACTCAAGTTCTTACCAATCGAGCTTACCCTGAAGGCTGCTCCACTGAAACTGCTCTGGCCTTTTTAATTGGACATTTTCTCATCTACAGCAAAGCGTGCCTCTCAGTATGCCTCGAACCCTCGACCTTATTACTGCTTGTGACATTAGTTGACTAAAGCAGACACGCAGAGCCCAACGTACAGATTACGAAAAAAAGTTGACCGATGACAGCAGGGTCATATTTCCGTAAGTATGTAGAATCAAGGATGCGGAACGAGATAGTTCTGGAGGATGCACATAATAGACCCCCCCGCACCCTCAACTAGTAAGATCCTATTTAATTCAGTAAGCTTTTCTGGTTACAAAACTATATAATACTTTTCCTTGTACTCTGATCCTTGTTTAGTCTAATTGCTCATTGTTTTCTCCCCTCGTCTGGGACTTATATACGAGTATATTTATATAGAATGAAATACTTACATCACTCGATACCGGTAGTGTATTTTCGACAAAGAATATCCGGACTCTTTGACGATGCTTATTATTGTAGAAATGAGAGATGTTCAAGGCAAAACCGGTTAACCACTTCGCAGAATCTGAAGAGACAGTAATTGACATCAACAACGAACGTCTGATAATGTGAGACGTGGCAGGTGCAGGAGCTTGGATTCTCCAAGAACTATCTTTAGTTGGTGTGTGTGGGGGTGTGACTGTGTGTGTGTGTGTGTGTGTGTGTGTGTGTGTGTGTGTGTGTGTGGGTGTGTGTGTGTGTGTGACTGTGTGTGTGACTGTGTGTGTGTGTGTGTGACTGTGTGTGTGTGTGTGCGTGTGTGTGTGTGTGTATGTGTGTGTGTATGTGTGTGTGTGTATGTGTGTGTGTGTGTGTGTGTGTGTGTGTGTGTGTGTGTGTGTGTGTGTGTGTGTGTGTGTGTGTGTGTGTGTGTGTGTGTGTGTGTGTGTGTGTGTGTGTGTGTGTGTGTGTGTGTGTGTGTGTGTGTGTGTGTGTGTGTGTGTGTGTGTGTGTGTGTGTGTGTGTGTGTGTGTGTGTGTGTGTGTGTGTGTGTGTGTGTGTGTGTGTACCACTCTCTTCCGGCCTATTAAACTCAGCACGGTGCAGCCCAATAGACCGAATAACAAGTAAATATGAATGTATAAGATATTATGTAAAATTTGTAATATGTAATTTTTAAGTACCGTTATAAACTGATAAAGTTCGTATGGCTCCATGATTAGAACATGTTGTTGTTTATTGGAATTTTGGGAGCACTCATGAATAAGATGATGGCCCCCAATGATTAGAACAGAGGCGCTTCCCTTCTCTTAGAGCGCGTCAATTTAAGAATAAGAGGTGTTATTAATTGCAGTGAATTAAATAAAAAAATTACTGTTAACAACATGTATGGTTTAACACTCATTGTCCTTCCTCAGAGGGAATTTGCAAAAGCTGCCTTCCACAGAGCTAAAGTAAATCTATGTAAATGCATCGTGTGTCATTGCGTAAACTCCCGCGCTGTCCTGAAAAGGCCATTGCAATTAGATACGGTATTTACTTTCGTCAGATGGCATCTTCCAGCTGAATCTTAGTGTCGGCATACACGACAATTCTCCTGGATATCTTCTATAGTTTACACTAACTGAAAAGTTGTTAGGAGATTCTGGAATATCGTCGTGTTGTCCAGACAACGATGATAAATCTATGAACAAATGACATTTGTACAAATATAAGTTTTCTCAACATCGTCACATCTGCCATAATAACTGCACGATGTTGGTAAGTAGCCTAACTTCAAAGATATGGCTTGAGAAATATCCCTTAGTTTTAATCGCTAACCTTAACAATATATAAGTTATGTAATTTATATCTGCATGCATATTGAAAATCGAGGAGAATTTCCGTGTTTATCTGCGCACAGTTTATGATGTGGTCTACTAACGGAAGAATACTCTGCATTCATTGATCTCTAAACATGGAAATTGAAAAGAAATTGGTGGTTAAACCGAAAATGAAGTTGAATTCGCCTTGATGCAATGTATGTAATTTCAAAGATTCGGGAGAAGGTGGTCCTACGTATTAAAGTTCTCTTTACTTTTTGCATATAAAAAAAAATAAAAATCTTACTGCGTACAGGAAGGACCTTATTCTATGGCTATTCTCAGGCAAAAAGGAATAAGCACAGGCGTAGCTACATGGAGGCAAGAGGAGGCATTTGCCTCCTCTTGGTTTTGTGGATTTTAAAATTTTCCATGGGTTATTATAGCCCTGCATCCTCAAGTACACCCAGCAGAGGTGGATGTTGTCTCCTCTTGATTTGAGCCCCCCAGAAAAAGTCATCGAATGTGTTAATGACTAAAAAAAACAAATTTTAGAAATTCTCAGAGCGAAATTCCGCTGAAAAATTTCCCCCTCACCACTGCATAAAAGTTTTGACAAGCAGTAGTTGCCTCCTCTTGAATTGCAGTCTGGCTACGCCCCTGGGAATAAGCAATGTTAAACATCTGTCTTAAGGTCACCATGGGGCACTGAACCTCATTTTATAAAATAAAATACAACATTGAATTCATCGGCACTTACCATGTTGTTGCAGGGAATCGTTCCTTGAATAATGGCATATCTGAAAAACAACAAAATGAGCTAATTATTCTTCCCATTATTAGGCCTATATTTTGAATAATGATTAAAGAGTCTCACTTGACTGTTTTGGCAGTTAACAAATTTAAGTTTTTTTTCAACAATTAGCGGACTTCGTTTGACCTGCGTTTCTCCTATTGTATTTTTCCAATCTTAGCAGCTTGATCGTAAGCCAACACTAAACATTGACAAATCCACATTGCAGTTCAGCTCGCTTAAAGCGCAATTTCTCCATAGCGACATACCTTGCAACAGTGGCGGCGCCACGATTTGAAAAGTGGTACGGCAAATTAGAGGGTCTGGGTAAATATGTACGGTAAAATTCTGTTTTTTCCATAAAACCTTAAAAAGTGGTACGGCAAAAGCCGTACAACAAACATAGGCGGCGCCGCCACTGCCTTGCAAACCTATTTATAAGTACAATTTGCGAAACTTTGAATTGTTTGTAGCACGGCTTATTCTAAGGAATTTTCTCAACTGCACATGAGGGGCGAATTAGGGGGTATGGAGGCTGTGCCCCAGTAGGGTCCAGGGGCAAAGTCCTTGGTCAAGAGATTCGCTCCCTGAAGCTAATTAATAAGATATGACATTTCAAACAGTGAATTCTCATTTTTGACAATTTTTAGTGCATATTATTATTTCAATTTTATGGCTTCCGAGTGGACATAATTAGGCCTAATTAAGGCTGTTCAAAGACGATTCATAAAACGGCATCCTGGCCTAAAACTTAAGGAATAAGTAAAACAGAGTTCATCTGTTCTCCAGTGGCAAGAGATATGGACGAATGACAGTTGAATGTAACTGTGGCAGACTAGTGCCTTTAAACGATCACCAGTGTTCGGAAGCGAAGTATAGAGTTGTTGCAGACCGAAAAGAAAATTCAACTGTGAGAAGAATCCGGGTAAACTTTCCCATTCAAAGGCTTAGGCTTCAGTTTCTTACTGAATGCATTCACGCGCTTATGGCTGATCAAAAACAGACTGAGCCTCAGCGCACAAAAACATTCTGAGTGAAATTCATTATTCTGCCCTGTAGCGCTATGATCGGATTACGATTCTGCACCCTACTAAAAGAAGGCAATCGCTTTGTTGTACATGTCAAAATGTGTGATTTAGTTTTGTGTCATGTGCGTGTGCATCTGTTTCTGATGATATACAATGACGAAACACAATCCCGTGAATATCAAAGCTTGCGTTGTAGTAAGTTGACTCACAGTCGGGACATTTAAAAGGATTCATGACTGTTGTAGGGGCCTACATAGCAGTTCAAACCCAACAGAGAGCAACAGATTTTTTCTCGTTTATTGTTGCTACCTTAGCGTGTGCACTGGCGGCTCAGCACCGATAGAGGACGCTGAGATGTGGAGCTCAATGGAAGATTCAAAGGCAAATTCAAAATTTAGTCTGTTAATAATTACGACGGGGGGCTTCCAAGACAGCGGTTTCTCTGTTCTAACCTATCTGAGAGCATTACGCGGACGTTCAATAGCATGGGCGGCGATCCCGAGGGGTGTAGGGGACAAGACCCCACCCTTAAGTGGGGGGGGGGGAACACGCCATACATCGGACCCCCAAATTTTGAAGAAACACTAAAAAAAAGGCCATGAAATTTTTTCGCCGCTCAGGTCATAAAATTTCGCGAAAAATTTGTTTGACCTATTTTTTTGACCAGATCAGTTAAAAACTCTTTTTCTCTTTTTTGACCAGATCAGTTAAGAACTTTTTTTGACCAGATCAGTTCAAAAATGTCCCCCCACCTGTCAAACAAGATCGCCGCCACTGTTCAAAAGCATCTGCAACTCGTCCACCGTTTCTCCAGCTTCTTTACATTAATCTGATACTCCTACTTCAGCTTTTTTCGTTTCTTATTCTCCACTTCTTTTCATTAAATTGATCTTCCTACTTCAGCATTTTATCTCTTTTTAATTCTCCTTCTCTTTCTTCTCCTCCTCCTTCTCCTCCTTCTCCTCCTCCTTCTGCTATTTTGTTTGCTACTTCTCCTTCTTCATCTTCGTTTCTGCTACTCCTTCTTCTCTTCCTTATTCTGCTTCTTCTTTTTCTACTAGTCTTTCTCAGCCTTCTTCTCCTCCTCCTGCTCGTTCTCCTGCACGTTCTCCTGCTCGTTCCCTGCTCGTTCTCCTGCTCCTTCTGCTTCTACGCTTGTGTGGCTGCAAAAACGAGCGCATAGCCTACTGTAGAACGAAAGACACAACAAAGCTTTAAGGGGGATATTTGCAGTTTCCGGAAGCGAACAGGCAGAATGCGACGAATCTTTTGTTCAAATTAGACCTAACACCGCCACTGTTGCAGATCCAAAAGCATTTTGATCTCTGAATTTAATTATGCTCGCCTTGGTGTGGAATAGCTTTATTGGGAAGTTGGGAGATGCCATATATGCATTTGCGATTTTTCTTGTATATGCCTTGCCAAGAGCAGCCACAAAAGCAAGAAAGCCCTATGGTCCGACTAATTCGTAACTGTTTCGTTTTTAATTTTTTTTATGTTACAAACGGCCAACTGCAATTACTGCTTGTGTTTAATCTCGTTTGACTAATCGTTATTTGGCTTATTTCGGACTCCGCGAACCAACAGCTTGGTTTAAATATTCCATTATTAGCTGCTTTCGTTAGTTTATACAATTAGGTCTACAAAAAGTAACTGCACAACATCTTAATTTTAACTGTACAAATTTCTTTCCCAACTACACACTTTGTGTCCAGCTGCACGTTAGAATAAGCCCTGGTTTGTAGCTTCGTGGTTCATCAACGACTGTGTAACAACTGCTGAAGGCGCATTGCTAAAAGTCTTCAAAATAATTATGATTGATATCAGAAATTGTTCAGAAGAGATGGATTTGCTACTGAAACCTGCTAAATATATGCCTATTATATATACATGTATTACAAGCATACAGCGAAGTTGCCAATTTTTCATTCAATCTATCTTTATAATCTACTAGCTGGATTACCCGGCGTTGCCCGGGTTTATAAGTTTCACACCACCACCACCACCACCACCACCACCACCACCACCACCACCACCACCACCACCACCACCACCACCACCACCACCACCACCACCACCACCACCACCACCACCACCACCACCA
>OY744611.1:17300540-17305540 GCA_963556255.1 Allolobophora icterica | reverse complement strand
ACTTTACTAATTTGGCGAGTCTAGGACACATACCTGTTTCACAGTTGTTCTCTGCATGAAACTCCTATTCCATGTGCTGACACGTTGTACGAAGCGGTGCTTCCATTGAATACAGGAAAAGGATACAGATAGGCCTACGCCCACGTCAGTCAAGAACAAGGCCTCAGCACAGGCGTGCTATTTGATTCATGAGTCACAATCTAATTATTAGAATGTTGTTGTCAATTAGGTCTATTGTTGACGCTGAACTGTAATTTTGGGCAGTTCCTGTTGCCGTTGCAACAATCGTGCCATTTGAAATTGTCCCTTTATGACGTGACCATCCAGGTCTTCGAAGTAGCTCATGAGAAATTAGCATCATATGAGAAGGACTCATATAACCATCTTGTAAGGTTATCCGTTACTGATAAAAAAAACCAGTGAAAAGATGTAGTCCTATCATGTTCTAACAAGCTTAATTAACAGATAAAGAATAGGCTTATCTGTCAGACGATATAAAGATTGTTTAATCTAACCTCATCTTAGATTGCTATATATTACACTATAGGTTATCTTTATAAGGTAACAAATAGGCCTATATCACATAAATAATCCACTAGGATGTTTAACTTGTAAGAGCTGAAGTTCCAGTTTATTTTGGTAAAGCGCCAAGTAGCCTAATTATATATGTGTAGGCCTACATTAATTACACTTTGTGCACTTCACATCATGTGAGCAAATATACTGTATATAATGTCTATATGACACGTGAACAATGGCTTAATTGTAATTACGGGCTGCTAATTAGACTCTGGGGCTTTTTATTGAAAGGAGGTATAGAACAGTCACATGAGCAATTAGCAATACAATAACTCGAACTCAGAGATCGTTCATAAAGGACGTCCAAAATGAGGGGGAGGGAGTGAGGGGGAGGGAGGGAGGGGCATCCCAATGCGAACAATGAGGAGGGTGGGTTATGATCTGTGCGGACGTCCACATCTAAATTTCATGCATCGTTTTCTTTCAGTACAACTTGTGCTTTAAACACTAACTTTAGTCAGACGGCAGAGAGTCTATAAATTGCATTCGTTCGTCATTAGTAGGCTTAATCAAGGACGTAGTCAGACTTAAATTCAAGAAGAGGCAGCTCCGGGAGACATCCAGGTGTAGTAGAGGTTCGGAGGTATAACCCATGGATAATTTTTGAAATCTAAAAAAGCAAGAGGAGGCAACTGCCTCCTCTTGCCTCAATGTAGCTACGCCTATGGACTTAATGTTTCGTTGCAGACAGCTCAGTATCTTAAGTTACATAAATCCACCACTGGCACCATACAGTGCTGTCTTAAGGCATGGGCACGCTGGGCAGTCGCCAGGGGCTCACGATTCTAGGGGCCCCCAAATAAAAATACCAACAAAATAAATGTGTGCGTGACCTTCACGCGCGGCATTGCAATAATTTCCTGTGCCCTAGGCCTATAATGCTGTTAAGACGGCACTGGCTCCAGAAATTTTACTAGATACAAACATGCTGTATATTCATTATGTTAGTGGAATTTTCTAGAAGCCTAAGAACGTCCATGTGCCACGGCTGATAAAAAGCATCACTATAATAGGTATCATTTATCAAGCGTCTCTAGTCCAGCACTATTTAAGGGAAAGTGGTTCTCTGTCATCTGCAGTCATAAGCTCACGTGATCACCTGGACTGGATTCCTGTAAAGACCGTTACAGTATACAGTAGGCCTACTATCTAAATAGTAAATACTATTTAAATAGTATTTAAATAGTTCTTAACTATTTGCATGAACTTCTATATACATGGGCGTTCGGACGCAGAGCTTTAGCGTGCCTCGATCATACATGTATAGGCCTAGATATAATTATATATCTGTGGCGTGTTTTGTCAGACACATTCGAATTTGTATTTGGACTCAGTGAGGAATTTACTCAGTAGGGCCTACTGAATCTAAGCTGAAGTGAGTGTGCACTGCACTATCATAATCTGCTTTTTTGCAGCAGGAAGAAGCATTTCTGCAAAAGTAAGCCTATGTGCCACGGTTGCATTAGATGTTCACCTAGGTGGTAAGGAGTCATGCTTTGGATTTGTACCACCAACTCTGCAGAAGCTGAAAATCAAGTTAAATGCAGTGCCAATTGCATCTATGGACTCTTGATGCTGCATCGATAAACAATGTGGACGTCTCTTTGACGATAGCAGGTCTAAATTCCGCATAGCAGCAGTTTGTTATCCAAAGTTCAAACTCAGTTGGTTTGAAAACCCGGAAGTGAAAGTCTGGATTCTGCAAAACTCAAGGGAGAACGTGAATGATGAAAGTGACACTACTGCTCACGGTGACAAAGCAGTGCCATCCAATTCGGTTTGTAGGATAATAGAATTTCTTGGATGATTAATCAACTATTCAGGCAGAAGATCCTCATCTGAAGTATCTGTCACGTAAACTAGAAATGCTGGATAACGACCACGAATTTTAAGTCAAGGTTTCTGCGCTTCAACACAATGTAATGTAAATCTCCGAAATTTCTCAGCGCCACACAAAAGCCACGTCAGGGAGACCAGCTTATTCACCGGCGCTATATCAAATCAAAAACACAAGAATTCCATCCGATGCTCCAGTAGAGAGACTATTTAGTAACTAGATGATTACCCGTCATATATGACGGCGAGGGAGATGGAGAGGTAGGGCGTATAGGACGTGACCAATCGATGCTTCCCCCCTCAACCTACCGTCAGATCGTGTGCCATATTGAGCGGCTGATGCCGGAAGGAGGGAGAGATGGAAGCAGTGACAGGGAGAAGGAGGGAAGAAGTGAGATGGAGGGAGAGGTATGGAGGGAGAGATAGAGGTAGGGCGGGAGTAATTTCGGGCGCCTAAGGCCGATGCATCGACTGAAACAACTAATCAACTGCAGTCGGCCTAGGCCACTGAAGCAGCATATGCGACTCCAGTCGATGCTTCAGCAGGTGATATCCCGACGCATCGACAAACGAATCAGTGAATGAATGAATTTTCAATGTAGTGAGGCGCTATACAAATATAAAAACGCCAGAGATGGTCCAGCAGAAGCAGCTCGCGAAAACAGGCCTATCAATAGGTCTATTTTAAGTGTTAATGTCATTACCACCACCGTTGTTTTATTATTTTATTTATTCCAATTATCGATAGCCTATCTATACGTGAAACTTATTATTATTATTATCATTATCATTATTAATATTATTATTATCATTATTATTATTATTATTACTATTATATTATTATTATTAGGCCTATTATTGTTACTACTACTACTACTACTACTACTACTACTACTACTACTACTACTACTACTACTACTACTACTACTACTACTACTACTACTACTACTACTACTACTACTACTACTACTACTACTACTACTACTACTACTACAACAACTACTACTACTACTACTACTACTACTACTACTACTACTACTACTACTACTACTACTACTACTACTACTACTACTACTACTACTACTACTACTACTACTACTACTAGGACTACTAATCCACCACTACTACTGCTACTATTATTATTATTCTTTTTACTGTTACTGTTGTTATTATTATCATCACTATTATTGTCATTATTATAAGCAGATTAATTAAAGTTACTGTTCACAATTATTAACCGTCATTTAGTCCTGGATGGCCCTCTGTCTCCGGATGGTTTCAAACCGACGTGCCCAAAGCAAACATGGTTTTCCGATCTGAAGGGCAACTGATAGGCACTGGGTAGATGGCGGGTCTTGACAAATATTAATTAATCCTTTTACATGATTTCTTGGAAATAACAAAATAACGTCATTTCCAATGTATACGTCATCATTATTGTCGTTCTTGCAAATGACGTCATCATCTCTATCTAACGAGGAACAGGGACCCATGCAGCTATGCGTCGATTCCCAGGCGGATGGGCCCAATGAGATATAATATAAGTTTATAATATACCTCAATGGGTGGACCCACTCAACGACCGACCCGTCTATGGGAGCGACGCAGACAATCCGTCAGAAAGCAGCGAATTCACTCAAGAAGAGATCAAGGAAACGAAGGAGGAGCCATCTAGGACACAGAAAGTGAATCGAACAATTTCTACAGCTAAGTCAAGTCAACTGCTGAGAGTTACTGATATCGAACTATATCTCTTGCTCACTCACTGCTCAAAGTGAATAGAACAGTTCTTCTGCTGAGGCAACTGCTCAACATAAATCCAACAGATCTTTTCGTCAGTCAACTGCTCAATTTTAATCGGCGCTACCATAGTACAGGCAGTGGCGGAGTTATAAGGTGCAGACAAAGTGGAGACTCACACGGTCATAATTGACTCCAGTATGCCCACACGGATAGACTGACTGATATTTGGACATACAGTCAACTGCTCAACATGAATCGAACAGTTCTTGTGCTCAGTCAACTGCTCAACATGAATCGAACGGTTCTTGTGCTCAGTCAACTGTTCAACGTGAATCGAACATTTCTTCTGGTCAGTCAACTGCTCAACGTGAATCGAACATTCCTTCTGGTCAGTCAACTGCTCAACGTGAATCGAACATTTCTTCTGGTCAGTCAACTGCTCAACATGAATCGGCGCCATGGGCGGCGATCCCGGGGGGGTCCAGGGGGACAAGACCCCCCACCTTTAAGAGTGGGGGGGACACGCCATACATCGGACCCCCCAAATTTCGAGGAAACCCTAAAAAAAAGGTCATCAATTTTTTTCGCGCGTCAACGCGAAAAATTTTTTGGGACCTCTCTTTTTCACCAGATCAGTTCAAAACTCTTTTTTCACCAGATCAGTTCCAAAATGTCCCCCCCCCCACCTGTCAAACAAGATCGCCGCCACTGTGAATCGCACAATTCTTCTGCTCAACCCACTGCTTAAAGTGAACTCTATGGTCTACCATGACGTAGCCTACCACACGACGAAAATGAACTTAACCAGAAGGTGGAAAGAAATCAAAGACACTTCGAAATTA